>JAVLSZ010000077.1:1210000-1235000 GCA_032313775.1 Urocyon cinereoargenteus | reverse complement strand
CCCGAACCCTAACACGAAACTGAACCCTAACCCTAAACCGAACACGAACCCTAACCCTAACCCTAAACCTAACCCTATCCCGAACCCTAACCCTAACCCTAACCCTAACCCCAACCCTAACCCGAAACCTAACCCGAACCCTACCCCGAAACATAACCCCTAACCCTAACCCGAACCCGAAACCTAACCCGAACCCGAACACTAACCCTAACCCGAACCCGAACCCTAACCCTTACCCGAACCCGAAACCTAACCCTAACCCTAACCCGAACCCTAACTCTAACCGTAACCCTAACCCTAATCCGAACCCTAACCCTAACCCTAACCCTAAACCTAACCCCAACCCTAACCCGAACCCGAACCCTAACCCTAACCCGAACCCTAACCCCAAACCTAACCCGAACCCGAACCCTAACCCGAACCCTAACCTTAACCTTAACCCGAACCCAAACCCTAACACGAACCCTAAACCTAACCCGAACCCGAACCCTAACCCTAACCCTAACCCTAAACCTAACCCGCACCCTAACCCTAACCCGAACCCGAACACTAACCCTAACCCTAACCCTAAAGCTAACCCTAACCCAAACCCTAACCCTAACCCAAAACCGAAACCTAACCCTAACCCTAACCCTAACCCTAACCCTAACCCTAACCCCAACCCTAAACCTAACACTAACCCTAACGCTAACCCGAACCCTAACCGTAACCCTAACCCTAACCCTAAACCTAACCCAAACCCGAACCCGAAACCTAACACTAACCAGAACCCGAACCCTAACCCCAACCCGAACCCTAACCCGAACCCTAACCTACCCGAAACCTAACCCTAACCCTAACCCGAACCCGAAACCAAACCTTAACCCTAAACCTAACCCGAACCCTAACCCTAACCCGAACCCTAACCCTAACACTAACCCGAACCCTAACCCTAACCCTAACCCGAACCCTAAACCTAAACCGATTCCTACCCCTAACCCGAACCCGAACCCGAACCCTAAACCTAACACGAACCCTAACCCTAACCCTAACCCGAACCCTAACCCTAAACCTAACCATAACCCGAACCCTAACCCGAACCCTCACCCCTACCCCTAACCCGAACCCGAACCCTAACCCGAACCCGAACGCTAACCCTAACCCGAACCCGAACGCTAACCCTAACCCGAACTTGAACCCGAACCCTAACACTAACCCTAACCCGAACCCTAACCCTACCCGAACCCTAACCCGAACCCTAACTCTAACCCGAACCCTAAACTGAACCCTAACCAGAAACCTAACCCTAACCCTAACCCGAACCCTAACCCTAACCCTAACCCTAACCCGAACCCTAACCCTAACCCTAACCCGAACCCTAAACCTAACCCTAACCCTAACACGAACCCGAACCCGAACCCTAACCCTAACCCTACCCTAACCTTAACCCTAACCCGAACCCTAACCCTAACCCGAACCCGAAACCGAACACTAACCTAACCCGAACCGTATCCCTAACCCTAACCCGAAACCTAAACCTAACCCGAACCCTAACCCTAAGCCGAATCCGAACCCGAACCCTAACCCTAACACGAACCCTAACCCTAACCCTAACCCGAACCCTAACCCAAACCCGAACCCTAACCCGAACCCGAACCCTAACCCTAACCCGAACCCGAAACCTAACCCTAACCTAACCCTAACCCTAACCCGAACCCTAAACCTAACCCTAACCCTAACCCCAACCCTAACCCGAAAACTAAACCGAACCCTAACCCGAACCGTAACCCCTAACCCTAACCCGAACCCGAACCCTAACCCGAACTCGAACCCTAACCCTAACCTGAACCCGAACCCTAACCCTAACCCGAATCCGAACCCGAAACCTAACCCTAACCCTAACCCGAACCCTAACACTAACCCTAAACCTAACACTAACCCGAACCCTAACCCTAACCCTAACCCTAACCCGAACCCTAACCCGAACCCTACCTCTAACCCGAACCCTAAACTGATCCCTAACCCGAACCCTAACCCTAACCCTAACCCTAACCCAAACCGGAACCCTA
Source organism: Urocyon cinereoargenteus (assembly GCA_032313775.1). NCBI lineage: Eukaryota > Metazoa > Chordata > Mammalia > Carnivora > Canidae > Urocyon > Urocyon cinereoargenteus. The sequence continues at coordinate 1,232,952 of JAVLSZ010000077.1, read as the reverse complement.
ACCCTAACCCTAACCCTAAACCTAACCCGAACCCTAACCCTAACCCTAACACAAAACCTAACCCTAACCCTAACCCTAACCCTAACCCTAACCCCTAACCCTAACCCGAACCCTAAAACTAACCCGCACCGTAACCCTAACCCTAACCTGAACCCTAACTCTAACCCTAACCCTAATCCTAACTCGAACTCTAACCCGAACCCTAACCCTAACCCTAACCCTAACCCGAACCCTAACCCAAACTCTAACACGACACTAACCCTAACCCGAAACCTGACCCTAACCCGAACCCGTACCCGAACCGGAACCCTAACCCGAACCCGAACCCTAAACCGAACCCTAACCCGAACCCTAACCGGAACCCTAACCCGAACCATAACCCGAACCCTAACCCTAACCCTAATCCGAACCCTAAACTAATCCTAACTCTAACCCAAACCCTAACCAGAACCCTAACTCGAACCCAAACCCTAACCCAAACCCGAACCCGAACCCTAACCCTAAATCTAACCCTAACCCGAACCTGAACCCTAACCCTAACCCTAACCCGAAACCTAACCCTAACCCAAACCCTCACCCTAACCCAAACCCGAACCAGAACCCAAACCCTAACCCTAACCCTAACCCGACCCCTAACCCGAACCCTAACACGAACCCTAACCCTAACCCTAACCCTAACCCTAACCCAAACCCTAACCCTACCCCTAACCTGAACCCTAACCCTACCCCGAACCTGAAACCAAACACTAACCTAACCCGATCCCTAACCCTAACCCTAACACGAACTCTAACCCAAACCCGAACCCTAACCCGAAACTGAACCCTAACCCTAAACCGAACCCGAACCCTAACCCTAACCCTAACCCTAACCCGAACCCGAACCCTAACCCTTACCCGAACCCGAACCCGAACCCTAACCCTAACCCTAACCCGAACCCTAACTCTAACCGTAACCCTAACCCTAACCCGAACCCTAACCCTCACCCTAACCCTTACCCTACCCCGAACCCTAACCCTAAACCTAACCCTAACCCTAACCCGAACCCTAACCCTAACCCTAACCCTAACCCAAACCCTAACACTAACTCTAACCCTAACACTAACCCTAACCCCTAACCCTAACCCTAACTCGAACCCTAACCCGAACCCTAACCCTAACCCTAACCCTAACCCGAACCCTAACCCGAACTCTAACTCGAAACTAACCCTAACCCCTAACCCTAACCCTAACCCGAAACCTAACCCTAACCCGAACCCGTACCCAAACGCGAACCCTAACCCGAACTCGAACCCTAACCCGAACCCTAACCCGAACCCTAACCCGAACCCTAACCCTAACCCTAACCCGAACACTAACCCTAATCTAAACCCTAACCCAAACCCTAAACTGAACCCTAACACGAACCCAAACCCTAACCCGAACCCTAACCCGAACCCGAACCCTAACCCGAAACTTAACACGAACCCGAACCCTAACGCTAACCCGAAACCTAAACCGAACCCAACCCTAACCCGAACCCTAAACCTAACACGAAACCTAACCCTAACCTTAATCCTAACCCGAAACCTAAACCTAAACCGAACCCTAACCCTAAACCTAACCCGAACCCTAACCCGAACACGAACCCTAACCCTAACCCGAACCCTAACCTAACCCTAACCCAAACCCTAACCGTAACCCGAACCCTAACCCTAACCCTAACATAACCCTAACCCGAAACCTAACCCTAACCCTAACCCGAACCCTAACCCGAACCCTAACCCTAACCCTAACCTGAACACTAACCCCTAACACTAACCCGAACCTGAACCCTAACCCGAACCCTAACACTAACCCTAACCCGAACCATAAGTCTAAACCTAACCCTAACACTAAACCGAACCCTAACCCGAACCCTAACCCTAACCCTAACCTGAACACTAACCCCTAACCCTAACCCGAACCCGAACCCTAACCAGAACCCTAACCCTAACCCTAAGCCGAACCCTAACCCTAACCCGAACCCTAACCTAAAACCTAACCCTAACCCTAACCCTAACCCGAAACCTAACCCTAACCCGAACCCTAACCCGAACCTGAACCCTAACCCTAACCCTAACCCGAACCTTAACCCGAACCCTAAACCTAACCCGAACCCTAACCATAACCCTAACCCTAACCCGAACCCGAAACCGAACACTAACCTAACCCGAACCCTAACCCTAACCCTAACCCGAACTCTAACCCAAACCCGAACCCTAACCCGAAACCTAACCCTAACCCTAAACCTAACCCTATCCCGAACCCTAAACCTAACCCTAAACCTAACCCTATCCCGAACCCTAACCCTAACCCTAAACCTAACCCAAACCCGAACCCGAAACCTAACACTAACCAGAACCCGAACCCTAACCCCAACCCGAACCCTAACCCGAACCCTAACCTACCCGAAACCTAACCCTAACCCGAACCCGAACCCAAACCTTAACCCTAAACCTAACCCGAACCCTAACCCTAACCCGAACCCTAACCCTAACACTAACCCGAACCCTAACCCTAACCCTAACCCCAACCCTAACCCTAACCAGATCCCTACCCCTAACCCGAACCCGAACCCGAACCCTAAACCTAACACGAACCCTAACCCTAACCCTAACCCGAACCCTAACCCAAACCCGAACCCTAACCCGAACCCGAACCCGAACCCTAACCCGAACCCGAACCCTAACCCTAACCCTAACCCTAACCCTAACCCTAACCCGAACTTGAACCCGAACCCTAACACTAACCCTAACCCGAACCCTAACCCTACCCGAACCCTAACCCGAACCCTAACTCTAACCCGAACCCTAAACTGAACCCTAACCCGAAACCTAACCCTAACCCTAACCCGAACCCTAACCCTAACCCTAACCCTAACCCGAACCCTAACCCTAACCCTAACCCGAACCCTAACCCTAACCCTAACACGAACCCGAACCCGAACCCTAACCCTAACCCTACCCTAACCTTAACCCTAACCCGAACCCTAACCCTAACCCGAACCCGAAACCGAACACTAACCTAACCCGAACCGTATCCCTAACCCTAACCCGAAACCTAAACCTAACCCGAACCCTAACCCTAAGCCGAATCCGAACCCGAACCCTAACCCTAACACGAACCCTAACCCTAACCCTAACCCGAACCCTAACCCAAACCCGAACCCTAACCCGAACCCGAACCCTAACCCTAACCCGAACCCGAAACCTAACCCTAACCTAACCCTAACCCTAACCCGAACCCTAAACCTAACCCTAACCCTAAACCCAACCCTAACCCGAAAACTAACCCGAACCCTAACCCGAACCGTAACCCCTAACCCTAACCCGAACCCGAACCCTAACCCGAACCCGAACCCTAACCCTAACCTGAAACCGAACCCTAACCCTAACCCGAACCCGAATCCGAAACCTAACCCTAACCCTAACCCGAACCCTAACACTAACCCTAACCCTAACACTATCCCGAACCCTAACCCTAACCCTAACCCGAACCCTAACCCGAACCCTACCTCTAACCCGAACCCTAAACTGAACCCTAACCCGAACCCTAACCCTAACCCTAACCGTAACCCAAACCGGAACCCTAACCCTAACCCTAACCCTAACCCTAACCCGAACCCTAACCCTAACCCTAACCCAAACCCTAACCCTAACCCTAACCATAACCCTAACCCTAACCCCTAACCCTAACCCGAACCCTAAACCTAACCTGAACCGTAACCCTAACCCTAACCTGAACCCTAACTCTAACCCTAACCCTAATCCTAACTCGAACCCTAACCCTAACCCTAACCCTAACCCTAACCATAACCCGAACCCTAACCCGAACTCTAACTCGACACTAACCCTAACCCGAAACCTAACCCTAACCCGAACCCGTACCCGAACCCGAACCCTAACCCGAACCTGAACCCTAACCCGAACCCTAACCCGAACCCTAACCCGAACCCTAACCCTAACCCTAACCCGAACCCTAACACTAATCCTAACTCTAACCCAATCCCTAACCCGTACCCTAACTCGAACCCAAACCCTAACCCGAACCCTAACCCGAACCCTAACCCTAAATCTAAACCTAAACCGAACCCGAACCCTAACACTAACCCTAACCCGAACCCTAACCCTAACCCGAACCCTCACCCTAACCCTAACCCCGAACCCGAAACCTAACCCGAACCCTAACCCTAACCCTAACCCGAACCCTAACCTAACCCTAAACCAAAACCTAACCGTAACCCGAACCCTAACCCTAACCCTAAACTAACCCTAACCCGAAACCTAACCCTAACCCTAAACCGAACCCTAACCCGAACCCTAACCCTAACCCTAACCTGAACACTAACCCCTAACCCTAACCCGAACCTGAACCCTAACCCGAACCCTAACACTAACCCTAACCCGAACCATAAGCCTAAACCTAACCCTAAACCTAAACCGAACCCTAACCCGAACCCTAACCCAAACCCTAACCTGAACACTAACCCCTAACACTAACCCGAACCCGAACCAGAAACCTAACCCTAACCCTAAACATAACCATAAACCTAACCCTAACCCTAACCCTAACACGAACCCGAAACCTAACCCGTACCTGAACCCTAACCCTAACCCTAACCCTAACCCTAACCCTAACCCGAACCCTAACCCTAAACCTAACCCTAACCCTAACCCTAACCCGAACCCTAACCCTAAACCTAACCATAACCCCAACCCTAACCCGAACCATAACCCGAACCCTAACCCGAACCCTCACCCCTACCCCTAACCCGAACCCGAACCCTAACCCGAACCCGAACGCTAACCCTAACCCGAACCCGAACCCTAACCCTAACCCGAACTTGAACCCGAACCCTAACACTAACCCTAACCCGAACCCTAACCCTAACCCTACCCGAACCCTAACCCGAACCCTACCCCTAACCCGAAACCTAACCCTAACCCTAAACCTAACTCGAACCCGAACCCGAACCCTAACCCTAAGCCTACCCTAACCCTAACCCTACCCGAACCCTAACCCGAACCCTAACTCTAACCCGAACCCTAAACTGAACCCTAACCCGAAACCTAACCCTAACCCTAACCCTAACCCGAACCCTAACCCTAACCCTAACCCTAACCCTAACCCTAACCCGAACCCTAACCCTAACCCTAAACCGAAACCTAACCCTAACCCTAACCCTAACTCGAACCCGAACCCGAACCCTAACCCTAACCCTACCCTAACCCTAACCCTAAACCGAACCCTAACCCTAACCCGAACCCGAAACCGAACACTAACCTAACCCGAACCGTATCCCTAACCCTAACCCGAAACCTAAACCTAACCCGAACCCTAACCCTAAGCCGAATCCGAACCCGAACCCTAACCCTAACACGAACCCTAACCCTAACCCTAACCCGAACCCTAACCCAAACCCGAACGCTAACCCGAACCGGAACCCTAACCCTAACCCGAACCCGAAACCTAACACTAACCTAACCCTAACCCGAACCCGAAAACCTAACACTAACCTAACCCTAACCCGAACCCGAACCCTAACCCTAACCCTAACCCTAACCCCAAACCTAACCCGAAACCTAACCCGAACCCTAACCCGAACCGTAACACCTAACCCTAACCCGAACCCGAACCCTAACCCGAACCCGAACCCTTACCCTAACCTGAACCCGAACCCTAACCCTAACCCGAACCCGAACCCGAAACCTAACCCTAACCCTAACCCGAACCCTAACACTAACCCTAACCCTAACACTAACCCGAAACCTAACCCTAACCCTAACCCTAACCCGAACCCTAACCCGAACCCTCCCTCTAACCCGAACCCTAAACTGAACCCTAACCCGAACCCTAACCCTAACCCTAACCCTAACCCAAACCCGAACCCTAACCCTAACCCTAACAATAACCCTAACCCCTAAACCTAACCCGAACCCTAAACCTAACCCGAACCGTAACCCTAACCCTAACCTGAACGCTAACTCTAACCCTAACCCTAATCCTAAATCGAACCCTAACCCGAACCCTAACCCTAACCCTAACCCTAACCCGTACCCGAACCCGAACCCTAACCCGAACCCCAACCCTAAACCGAACCCTAACCCGAACCCTAACCCGAACCCTAACCCGAACCATAACCCGAACCCTAACCATTACCCTAACCCGAACCCTAACACTAATCCTAACTCTAACCCAAACCCTAACCCGAACCCTAACTCGAACCCAAACCCTAACCCGAACCCTAACCCGAACCCTAACCCTAAATCTAACCCTAACCCGAACCCGAACCCTATCCCTAACCCTAACTCGAACCCTAACCCTAAACCGAACCCTCACCCTAACCCTAACCACGAAACCGAACCCTAATCCTAACCCTAACCCGAACCCTAAATCGAACCCCAACCCTAACCCTAACCCGAACCCGAACCCGAACCCTAACCCGAACCCGAACCCTAACCCTAACCCCACCCTAACCCTAACCCTAACCCTAACCGGAACCCTAACCCTAACCCTAACCCGACCCCTAACCCGAACCCTAACACGAACCCTAACCCTTACCCTAACCCTAACCCTAACCCGAACCCTAACCCTACCCCTAACCTGAACCCTAACCCTAACCCGAACCCGAAACCGAACACTAACCTAAACCGAACCCTAACCCTAACCCTAACCCGAACTCTAACCCAAACCCGAACGCTAAACCGAAACTGAACCCTATCCCTAAACCGAACCCGAATCCTAACCCTAACCCTAACCCTAACCCTAACCCTAACCCGAACCCGAACCCTAACCCTTACCCGAACCCGAAACCGAAACCTAACCCTAAACCTAACCCGAACCCTAACTCTAACCGTAACCCTAACCCTAACCCTAACCCTAACCATAACCCGAACCCTAAACCTAACCCTAACCTGAACCCTAACCCTAACCCTAACCTGAACCCTAACCCTAACCCGAACCCGAACCCTAACCCTAACCCTAACCCTAACCCTAACCCGAACCGTAACCCTAACCCTAACCCTAAACCCAACTCTAAACCGAATCCTAACCCGAACCCTAACCCGAACCCGAACCCTTAACCCTAACCCTAACCCTAACTCTAACCCTAACACTAACCCTAACCCCTAACCCTAACCCTAACTCGAACCCTAACCCGAACCTTAACCCTAACCCTAACCCTAACCCGAACCCTAACCCGAACTCTAACTCGAACCTAACCCTAACCCCTAACCCTAACCCTAACCCGAAACCTAACCCTAAACTGAACCCGTACCAAAACCCGAACCCTAACCCGAACCCGAACCCGAACCCTAACCCTAACCCTAACCCAAACCCTAACCCTAACCCTAACCCTAACCCTAAACCCTAACCCTAACCCGAACCCTAAAACTAACCCGAACCGTAACCCTAACCCTAACCCGAACCCTAACCCTAAACCTAACCCTAACCCTAACTCGAACCCTACCCCGAACCCTAACCCTAACCCTAACCCTAACCCGAACCCTAACCCGAACTCTAACTCGAACCTAACCCTAACCCCTAAACCTAACCCGAAACCTAACCCTAACATGAACCCGTACCCGAGCCCGAACCCTAACCCGAACCCGAAACCTAACCCGAACCCTAACCCGAAACCTAACCCGAACCCTAACCCGAACCCTAACCCTAACCCTAACCTGAACCCTAACCCTAATCCTAACTCTAACCCAAACCCTAACCCGAACACTAACTCTAACCCAAACCTTAACCCGAACCCTAACACGATCCCTAACACGAACCCCAACCCTAACCCTAACCCGAACCCGAACCCGAACCCGAACCCTAACCCTAACCCGAACCCTAAACCTAACCCGACCCTAACACTAACCCAAACCCTAACCGGAACCCTAACCCTACCCCTAAGCGACCCCTAACCCGAACCCTAACACGAACCCTAACCCTAACCCTAACCCTAACCCGAACCCTAAGCCTAAACCTAACCCGAACCCTAACCCTAACCCGAACCCTAACCCTAACCCGAACCTTAACCCTAACACGAACCCGAACCCTAACCCTAACCCGAAACCTAAACCGAACCCAACCCTAACCCAAACCCGAACCCTAACCCGAACCCGAACCCTAACCCTAACCCGAACCCGAAACCTAACCCTAACCTAAACCTAACCCTAACCCGAACCCTAACCCTTACCCTAAAACTAACCCCAACCCTAACCCGAACCCTAACCCGAACCCTAACCCGAACCGTAACCCCTAACCCTAACCCGAACCCGAACCCTAACCCGAACCCGAACCCTAACCCTAACCCGAACCCGAACCCTAACCCTAACCCGAACCCGAACCCGACCCTAACCCTAACCCTAACCCGAACCCTAACACTAACCCTAACCCTAACACTAACCCGAACCCTAACCCTAACCTTAACCCTAACCCGAACCCTAACCCAAACCCTACCTCTAACCCGAATCCTAAATGAACCCTAACCCGAACCCTAAACCTAACCCTAACCCGAACCCTAAACCTAAACCTAACACTAAACCTAACCCTAACCCGAACCCTAACCCTAACCCTAACACAAACCCTAACCCTAACACTAACCCTAACCCTAACCCCTAACCCTAACCCGAACCCTAAACCTAACCCGAACCCTAACCCGAACCCTAACCTGAACCCTAACTCTAACCCTAACCCTAATCCTAACTCGAACCCTAACCCGAACACTAACCCTAACCCTAACCCTAAACCGAACACTAAACCGAACTCTAACTCGACACTAACCCTAACCCTAACCCTAACCCGAACCCGAACCCTAACCCTAACCCGAACCCTAACCCGAACCCTAACCCTAACCCGAACCCTAAACCTAACCCGACCCTAACACTAACCCAAACCCTAACCGGAACCCTAACCCTACCCCTAAGCGACCCCTAACCCGAACCCTAACACGAACCCTAACCCTAACCCTAACCCTAACCCGAACCCTAAGCCTAAACCTAACCCGAACCCTAACCCTAACCCGAACCCTAACCCTAACCCGAACCTTAACCCTAACACGAACCCGAACCCTAACCCTAACCCGAAACCTAAACCGAACCCAACCCTAACCCAAACCCGAACCCTAACCCGAACCCGAACCCTAACCCTAACCCGAACCCGAAACCTAACCCTAACCTAAACCTAACCCTAACCCGAACCCTAACCCTTACCCTAAAACTAACCCCAACCCTAACCCGAACCCTAACCCGAACCCTAACCCGAACCGTAACCCCTAACCCTAACCCGAACCCGAACCCTAACCCGAACCCGAACCCTAACCCTAACCCGAACCCGAACCCTAACCCTAACCCGAACCCGAACCCGACCCTAACCCTAACCCTAACCCGAACCCTAACACTAACCCTAACCCTAACACTAACCCGAACCCTAACCCTAACCTTAACCCTAACCCGAACCCTAACCCAAACCCTACCTCTAACCCGAATCCTAAATGAACCCTAACCCGAACCCTAAACCTAACCCTAACCCGAACCCTAAACCTAAACCTAACACTAAACCTAACCCTAACCCGAACCCTAACCCTAACCCTAACACAAACCCTAACCCTAACACTAACCCTAACCCTAACCCCTAACCCTAACCCGAACCCTAAACCTAACCCGAACCCTAACCCGAACCCTAACCTGAACCCTAACTCTAACCCTAACCCTAATCCTAACTCGAACCCTAACCCGAACACTAACCCTAACCCTAACCCTAAACCGAACACTAAACCGAACTCTAACTCGACACTAACCCTAACCCTAACCCTAACCCGAACCCGAACCCTAACCCTAACCCTAACCCGAACCCTAACCCTACCCGTATCCTCACCCTAACCCTAACCCCGAACACGAATACTAACCCTAACCCTAACCCGAACCCTAACACGATCCCTAACACGAACCCCAACCCTAACCCTAACCCGAACCCGAACCCGAACCCTAACCCTAACCCGAACCCTAACACTAACCCCACCCTAACACTAACCCTAACCCTAACCGGAACCCTAACCCTACCCCTAAGTGACCCCTAACCCGAACCCTAACACGAACCCTAACCCTAACCCTAACCCTAACCCGAACCCTAACCCTAACCCTAACCCGAACCCTAACCCTAACCCGAACCCTAAACCTAACCCGAACCTTAACCCTAACACGAACCCGAACCCTAAACCTAACCCGAAACCTAAACCGAACCCAACCCTAACCCGAACCCTAACCCTAACCCGAAACCTAACCCTAAACCGAACCTTAACCCTAACCCTAACCCGAACCCTAACCCGAACCCGAACCCGAACCCTAACCCCTAACCCTAACCCGAACCCTAACCCTAACCCGAACCGTAACCCTAACCCTAACCCGAACCCTAACCCTAACCCGAACCCTAACCCTAACCCGAACTCTAACCCTAAGCCGAATACGAACCCGAACCCTAACCCTAACACGAACCCTAACCCTAACCCTAACCCGAACCCTAACCCTAACCCGAACCTGAACCCTAAAGCTAACCCGAAACCTAAACCGAACCCAACACTAACCCGAACCCTAACCCTAAACCGAAACCTAACCCTAACCTTAAACCTAACCCGAAACCTAAACCTAACCCGAAACCTAACCCTAAACCTAATCCGAACCCTAACCCGAACCCTACCCCTAACCCTAACCTGAACCCTAACCCTAACCCGAACCCTAACCCTAACCCTAACCCGAACCCTAACCCTAAACCGAAACCTAACCCTAACCTTAAACCTAACCCGAAACCTAAACCTAACCCGAACCCTAACCCTAAACCTAACCCGAACCCTAACCCGAACCCTACCCCTAACCCTAACCTGAACCCTAACCCTAACCCGAACCTTAACCCTAACCCTAACCCGAACCCTAACCCGAAACCTAACCCTAACCCTAACCCTAAACCGAAACCTAACCCTAACCCGAACCCTAACCCGAACCCGAACCCTAACCCTAACCCAAATCCTAACCCGAACCTTAACTCGAACCCTAACCTAACCCGAACCTTAACCATAACCCTAACCCTAACCCGAGAACTAACCCTAACCCGATCCCAACCCTAACCCTAACCCTAACCCTAGCCTAACCCTAATCCGAACCCTAACCCTAACCCTAACTCTAAAACAAACACCAACCCCTAACCCTAACCCGAAACCTAACCCTAACCCTAACCCGAACTTGAACCCTAACCCCTAACCCTAACCCGAACCCGAACCCTAAACCTAACCCTAACCCTAACCCAAACCCTAACCCTAACACGAACCCTAACCCTAACCCGAACCCTAACCCCAACCCTAACCCGAACCCGAACCCTAACCCTACCCTAACCCTAATCCGAACCCTAACTCTAACCCGAACCCTAAACTGAACCCTAAACCGAACCCTAACCCTAACCCTAACCCTAACCCGAACCGTAACCCTAACCCTAACCCTAACCCTAACCCGAACCCTAACCCTAACCCTAACCCGAACCCTAACCCTAACCCGAACCTTAACCCGAACCCTAACCCTAACCCGAACCCTAACCCTAACCCTAACCCTAACCCGAACACTAACCCTAAACCGAACCCTAACCCTAACACTAACCCTAACACTAACCCGAACCCTAACCCTAACCCTAACCTAATCCTAATCCGAACCCTAACCCTAACCCTAACCCTAACGCTAACACTAACCCCTAACCCTAACCCGAAACCTAACCCTAACCCTAACCCGAACCAGAACCCTAACCCCTAACCCTAACCCGAATCCGAACCCTAAACCTCACCCTAACCCTAACCCTAACCCTAACCCGAACACGAACCCTAACCCTAACCCGAACCCTAAACCTAACCCTAACCCGAACCCGAAACTTAACCCGAACCGTAACCCTAACCCTAACCCGAACCCAAACCCTAACACGAACCCTAACCCTAACCCTAAATCTAACCTTAAACCTAACCCTAACCCGAACACTAACCCTAACCCGAACCCTAACCCGAAACCTAACCCTAACCCTAACCATAACCCTAACCCGAACCCTAACCCGAACCCTAACCCGAACCCTAACCCTAAACCTAATCCGAACCCTAACCCTAACCCTAACTCTAACACTAACACCAACCCCTAACCCTAACCCGAAACCTAACCCTAACCCTAACCCGAACTCGAACCCTAACCCCTAACCCTAACCCGAACCCGAACCCTAAACCTAACCCTAACCCTAAACCTAACCCTAACCCTAACCCGAACCCGAACCCTAACCCTAACCCGAACCCTAACCCCAACCCTAGCCCGAACCCGAACCCTAACCCGAAACCTAACCTTAAACTTAACCCGAACCCAAACCCTAACACGAACCCTAACCCTAACCCGAACCCGAACCCTAACCCGAACCCTAACCCCAACCCTAACCCGAAACCGAAAACTAACCCGAACCCTAACCTTAACCTTAACCCGAACCCAAACCCTAACACGAACCCTAACCCTAAACTGAACCCGAACCCTAACCCTAACCCTAAACCTAACCCGCACCCTAACCCTAACCCGAACCCGAACACTAACCCTAACCCTAAACCTAACCCTAACCCGAAACCTAACCCTAACCCAAAACCGAAACCTAACCCTAATCCTAACCCTAACCCTAACCCTAAACCCAACCCTAAACCTAACACTAACCCTAACGCTAACCCGAACCCTAACCCTAACCCTAACCCTAACCCTAAACCTAACCCAAACCCGAACCCGAAACCTAACACTAACCCGAACCCGAACCCTAACCCTAACCCGAACTCTAACCCGAACCCGAACCCTAACCCTACCCGAAACCTAACCCTAACCCGAACCCGAACCCGAACACGAACCCGAACCCTAACCCGAACCCTAACCCTACCCCGAACCCTAACCCTAACCCTAACCTGAACCCTAACCCTAACACTAAACCGAACCCTAAACCTAACCCGAACCCTAACCCTAACCCGAACCCGAACCCGAACCCTAACCCTAACCCGAACCCTAACCCTAACCCTAACCCTAACCCGAAACCTAACCCAAACCCGTACCCTTACCCGAACCCGAACCCTAACCATAAACCGAACCCGAACCCTAACCCTAACCCGACCCCGAACCCTAACCATAACCCTAAACCGAACCCTAACACTAACCCGAAACCTACCCCTAACCCGAAAACGAACCCGAACCCTAACCCTAACCCTAACCCTAACCCCAACCCTAACCCGAACCCTAAACCGAATCCTAACCCGAACCCAAACCCCTAACCCTAACCCGAACCCGAACCCTAACCCGAACCCTAACCCTAACCCGAACCCGAACCCTAACCCTAAACCGAACCTGAAACCGAACCCTAACCCTAACCCGAACCCTAACCCTAACCCTAACCCTAATCCTAAACCGAACCCTAACCCTAACCCTACCCTAACCCTAACCTGAACCCTAACTCTAGCCCGAACCGTAACTGAACCCTAACCCGAATCCTAGCCCTAACCCTAACCCTAACCCTAACCCTAACTCGAACCCTAACCCGAACCCTAATCCTAACCCTAACCCTAACCCGAACCCTAAACCGAACTCTAACTCGACCCTAACCCTAACCCCTAACCCTAAACCGAAACCTAACCCTAACCCGAAACCGTACCCGAACCCGAACCCTAACCTGAACCCGAACCCTAACCCGAACCCGAAACAAACCCGAACCCTAACCCGAACCCTAACCCGAACCCTAACCCTAACCCTAACCCGAACCTTAACCCTAATCCTAACTCTAACCCAAACCCTAAACCAAACCCTAACTCGAACCCAAACCCTAACCCGAACCCTAACCCGAACCCTAACCCGAACCCTAACCCGAACCCGAACCCTAACTCTAACCCGACCCTAAACTGAACCCTATCCCGAACCCTAACCCTAACACTAACCCTAACCCTAACCCGAACCCTAAGCCTAAGCCTAACCCTAACCCTAACCCTAACCCGAACCCTAATCCTAACCCTAACCCAAACCCTAACCCTAACCCTAACACTACCCTAACCCCTAACACTAACCCGAACCCTAAACATAACCCGAACCGTAACCCTAACCCAAACCCGAACCCTAACTCTAAACCTAACTCGAACCCTAACCCGAACCCTAACCCTAACCCTAACCCTAACCCGAACCCTAACCCGAACTCTAACTCGACCCTAACCCTAACCCCTAAACCTAACCCGAAACCTAAACCTAACACGAACCCGTACCTGAACCGAACCCTAACCCGAACCCGAACCCTAACCCGATCCCTAACCCGAACCCTAACCCTAACGCGAACCCTAACCCTAACACGTACCCTAACACTAATCCTAACTCTAACCCAAACCCTAACCCGAACCCTAACTCGAACCCAAACCCTAACGCGAACCCTAACCCGAACCGTAACCCGAACCCTAACCCTAACCCTAAACTGAATCCTAACCCTCACCCGAACCCGAACCCTAACCCTAACCCGAAACCTAAACCGAACCCAACCCTAACCCGACCCTAACCCTAAACCGAAACCTAACTCTAACCTTAAACCTAACCCGAAACCTAAACCTAACCCGATCCCTAACCCTAAACCTAACCCGAACCCTAACCCTAACCCGAACCCTAACCCTAACCCGAACCCTAACCCTAACCCTAACCCGAACCCTAAACCTAACCCTAACCCAAACCCTAACCGTAACCCGAACCCTAACACTAACCCTAACCCTAACACTAACCCTAACCAGAACCCTAACCCTAACCCTAACCCGAACCCTAACTCGAACCCTAACCCTAACCCTAACCTGAACACTAACCCCTAACCCTAACCCGAACCCGAACCCTAACCCGAACCCTAACACTAACCCTAACACGAACCATAACCCTAACCCTACCCCGAACCCTAACCCTAACCCTAACCCGAACCCTAACCCTAACCCTAAACCGAACCCTAACCCTAACCCGAACCCTAACCCGAAACCTAAACCTAACCCTAACCCTAACACGAACCCTAACCCTAAACCGAACCCAAACCCGAACCCGAACCCTAACCCTAACCCTTACCCTAACCCGAACCTTAACCCGAAACCTAACCCTAACCCGAACCCTAACCATAACCCTAACCCTAACCCGAACACTAACCCTATACCGATCCCTAACCCTAACACTAACCCTAACCCTAACCCGAACCCTAACCCTAACCCTAACCTAACCCTAATCCGAACCCTAACCCTAACCCTAACACTAACCCTAACACCAACCCCTAACCCTAACCCGAAACCTAACCCTAACCCTAACCCGAACTCGAACCCTAACCCCTAACCCTAACCCGAACCCGAACCCTAAACCTAAACCTAACCCTAACCCTAACCCTAATCCTAACCCTAACCCGAACCCGAACCCTAACCCTATCCCAAACCATAACCCCGAACCTAACCCGAACCCGAACCCTAACCCGAACCCTAAACTTAACCTTAACCCGAACCCAAACCCTAACACGAAACCTAACCCTAACCCGAACCCGACACCTAACCCTAACCCTAAACCTAACCCGCACCCTAACCCTAACCCGAACCCGAACACTAACCCTAACCCTAACCCTAACCCTAAACCTAACCCTAACCCGAACCCTAAACCTAACCCTAACCCAAACCCTAACCGTAACCCGAACCCTAAACCTAACCCTAACCCTAACCCTAACCGTAACCCGAACACGAAACTTAACCCGAACCGTAACCCTAACCCTAACCCGAACCCGAACACGAACACGAACCCTAACCCTAACCCTAAATCTAACCTTAAACCTAACCCTAACCCGAACACTAACCCTAACCCGAACCCTAACCCGAAACCTAACCCTAACCCTAACCATAACCCTAACCCGAACCCTAACCCGAACCCTAACCCGAACCCTAACCCTAAACCTAATCCGACCCCTAACCCTAACCCTAACTCTAACACTAACACCAACCCCTAACCCTAACCCGAAACCTAACCCTAACCCTAACCCGAACTCGAACCCTAACCCCTAACCCTAACCCGAACCCGAACCCTAAACCTAACCCTAACCCTAAACCTAACCCTAACCCTAACCCGAACCCGAACCCTAACCCTAACCCGAACCCTAACCCCAACCCTAGCCCGAACCCGAACCCTAACCCGAAACCTAACCTTAAACTTAACCCGAACCCAAACCCTAACACGAACCCTAACCCTAACCTGAACCCGAACCCTAACCCGAACCCTAACCCCAACCCTAACCCGAAACCGAAAACTAACCCGAACCCTAACCTTAACCTTAACCCGAACCCAAACCCTAACACGAACCCTAACCCTAAACTGAACCCGAACCCTAACCCTAAACCTAAACCTAACCCGCACCCTAACCCTAACCCGAACCCGAACACTAACCCTAACCCTAAACCTAACCCTAACCCGAAACCTAACCCTAACCCAAAACCGAAACCTAACCCTAATCCTAACCCTAACCCTAACCCTAAACCCAACCCTAAACCTAACACTAACCCTAACGCTAACCCGAACCCTAACCCTAACCCTAACCCTAACCCTAAACCTAACCCAAACCCGAACCCGAAACCTAACACTAACCCGAACCCGAACCCTAACCCTAACCCGAACTCTAACCCGAACCCGAACCCTAACCCTACCCGAAACCTAACCCTAACCCGAACCCGAACCCGAACACGAACCCGAACCCTAACCCGAACCCTAACCCTACCCCGAACCCTAACCCTAACCCTAACCTGAACCCTAACCCTAACACTAAACCGAACCCTAAACCTAACCCGAACCCTAACCCTAACCCGAACCCGAACCCGAACCCTAACCCTAACCCGAACCCTAACCCTAACCCTAACCCTAACCCGAAACCTAACCCAAACCCGTACCCTTACCCGAACCCGAACCCTAACCATAAACCGAACCCGAACCCTAACCCTAACCCGACCCCGAACCCTAACCATAACCCTAACCCGAACCCTAACACTAACCCGAAACCTACCCCTAACCCGAAAACGAACCCGAACCCTAACCCTAACCCTAACCCTAACCCCAACCCTAACCCGAACCCTAACCCGAATCCTAACCCGAACCCAAACCCCTAACCCTAAACCGAACCCGAACCCTAACCCGAACCCTAACCCTAACCCGAACCCGAACCCTAACCCTAACCCGAACCTGAAACCGAACCCTAACCCTAACCCTAACCCGAACCCTAACCCTAACCCTAACCCTAATCCTAAACCGAACCCTAACCCTAACCCTACCCTAACCCTAACCTGAACCCTAACTCTAGCCCGAACCGTAACTGAACCCTAACCCGAATCCTAGCCCTAACCCTAACCCTAACCCTAACCCTAACCCTAACTCGAACCCTAACCCGAACCCTAATCCTAACCCTAACCCTAACCCGAACCCTAAACCGAACTCTAACTCGACCCTAACCCTAACCCCTAACCCTAAACCGAAACCTAACCCTAACCCGAAACCGTACCCGAACCCGAACCCTAACCTGAACCCGAACCCTAACCCGAACCCGAAACAAACCCGAACCCTAACCCGAACCCTAACCCGAACCCTAACCCTAACCCTAACCCGAACCTTAACCCTAATCCTAACTCTAACCCAAACCCTAAACCAAACCCTAACTCGAACCCAAACCCTAACCCGAACCCTAACCCGAACCCTAACCCGAACCCTAACCCGAACCCGAACCCTAACTCTAACCCGACCCTAAACTGAACCCTATCCCGAACCCTAACCCTAACACTAACCCTAACCCTAACCCGAACCCTAAGCCTAAGCCTAACCCTAACCCTAACCCTAACCCGAACCCTAATCCTAACCCTAACCCAAACCCTAACCCTAACCCTAACACTACCCTAACCCCTAACACTAACCCGAACCCTAAACATAACCCGAACCGTAACCCTAACCCAAACCCGAACCCTAACTCTAACCCTAACTCGAACCCTAACCCGAAACCTAACCCTAACCCTAACCCTAACCCTAACCCGAACCCTAACCCGAACTCTAACTCGACCCTAACCCTAACCCCTAAACCTAACCCGAAACCTAAACCTAACACGAACCCGTACCTGAACCGAACCCTAACCCGAACCCGAACCCTAACCCGATCCCTAACCCGAACCCTAACCCTAACGCGAACCCTAACCCTAACCCGTACCCTAACACTAATCCTAACTCTAACCCAAACCCTAACCCGAACCCTAACTCGAACCCAAACCCTAACGCGAACCCTAACCCGAACCGTAACCCGAACCCTAACCCTAACCCTAAACTGAATCCTAACCCTCACCCGAACCCGAACCCTAACCCTAACCCGAAACCTAAACCGAACCCAACCCTAACCCGACCCTAACCCTAAACCGAAACCTAACTCTAACCTTAAACCTAACCCGAAACCTAAACCTAACCCGATCCCTAACCCTAAACCTAACCCGAACCCTAACCCTAACCCGAACCCTAACCCTAACCCGAACCCTAACCCTAACCCTAACCCGAACCCTAAACCTAACCCTAACCCAAACCCTAACCGTAACCCGAACCCTAACCCTAACCCTAACCCTAACACTAACCCTAACCAGAACCCTAACCCTAACCCTAACCCGAACCCTAACTCGAACCCTAACCCTAACCCTAACCTGAACACTAACCCCTAACCCTAACCCGAACCCGAACCCTAACCCGAACCCTAACACTAACCCTAACACGAACCATAACCCTAACCCTACCCCGAACCCTAACCCTAACCCTAACCCGAACCCTAACCCTAACCCTAAACCGAACCCTAACCCTAACCCGAACCCTAACCCGAAACCTAAACCTAACCCTAACCCTAACACGAACCCTAACCCTAAACCGAACCCAAACCCGAACCCGAACCCTAACCCTAACCCTTACCCTAACCCGAACCTTAACCCGAAACCTAACCCTAACCCGAACCCTAACCATAACCCTAACCCTAACCCGAACACTAACCCTATACCGATCCCTAACCCTAACACTAACCCTAACCCTAACCCGAACCCTAACCCTAACCCTAACCTAACCCTAATCCGAACCCTAACCCTAACCCTAACACTAACCCTAACACCAACCCCTAACCCTAACCCGAAACCTAACCCTAACCCTAACCCGAACTCGAACCCTAACCCCTAACCCTAACCCGAACTCGAACCCGAACCCTAAACCTAACCCTAACCCTAACCCTAACCGTAACCCGAACACGAAACTTAACCCGAACCGTAACCCTAACCCTAACCCGAACCCAAACCCTAACACGAACCCTAAACCTAACCCTAACCCGAACCCTAACCCTAACCCTAAATCTAACCTTAAACCTAACCCTAACCCGAACACTAACCCTAACCCGAACCCTAACCCGAAACCTAACCCTAACCCTAACCATAACCCTAACCCGAACCCTAAAACGAACCCTAACCCGAACCCTAACACTAAACCTAATCCGAACCCTAACCCTAACCCTAAATCTAACACTAACACCAACCCCTAACCCTAACACGAAACCTAACCCTAACCCTAACCCGAACTCGAACCCTAACCCCTAACCCTAACCCTAACCCGAACCCGAACCCTAAACCTAACCCTAACCCTAAACCTAACCCTAACCCGAACCCGAACCCTAACCCTAACCCGAACCCTAACCCCAACCCTAGCCCGAACCCGAACCCTAACCCGAACCCTAACCTTAAACTTAACCCGAACCCAAACCCTAACACGAACCCTAACCCTAACCCGAACCCGAACCCTAACCCGAACCCTAACCCCAAACCTAACCCGAAACCGAACACTAACCCGAACCCTAACCTTAAGCTTAACCCGAACCCAAACCCTAACACGAACCCTAACCCTAAACTGAACCCGAACCCTAACCCTAACCCTAAACCTAACCCGCACCCTAACCCTAACCCGAACCCGAACACTAACCCTAACCCTAACCCTAAACCTAACCCTAACCCGAAACCTAACCCTAACCCAAAACGGAAACCTAACCCTAATCCTAACCCTAACCCTAACCCTAACCCCAACCCTAAACCTAACACTAACCCTAACGCTAACCCGAACCCTAACCCTAACCCTAACCCTAACCCTAAACCTAACCCAAACCCGAACCCGAAACCTAACACTAACCCGAACCCGAACCCTAAACCTAACCCGAACTCTAACCCGAACCCGAACCCTAACCCTACCCGAACCCTAACCCTAACCCGAACCCGAACCCGAACACTAACCCGAACCCTAACCCGAACCCTAACCCTACCCCGAACCCTAACCCTAACCGTAACCCGAACCCTAACCCTAACACTAAACCGAACCCTAAACCTAACCCGAACCCTAACCCTAACCCGAACCCGAACCCGAACCCTAACCCGAACCCGAACCCTAACCCTAACCCTAACCCGAACCCGAACCCTAACCCTAACCCGAACCTGAAACCGAACCCTAACCCTAACCCTAACCCGAACCCTAACCCTAAACCTAACCCTAATCCTAACCCGAACCCTAACCCTAACCCTACCCTAACCCTAACCCGAACCCTAAATCTAGCCGGAACCGTAAACTGAACCCTAACCCGAATCCTAGCCCTAACCCTAAACCTAACCCTAACCCGAACCCTAACCGTAACACTAACCCTAACCCTAACCTTAACACTAACCCTAACCCGAACCCTAACCCTAACCCTAACCCAAACCCTAACCCTAACCCTAACCCTAACCCTAAACCCTAACCCTAACCCGAACCCTAAACCTAACCCGAACCGTAACCCTAACCCTACCCGAAAACTAAACCTAACCCTAACCCTAACTCGAACCCTAACCCGAACCCTAATCCTAACCCTAACCCTAACCCGAACCCTAAACCGAACTCTAACTCGACCCTAACCCTAACCCCTAACCCTAAACCGAAACCTAACCCTAACCCGAAACCGTACCCGAACCCGAACCCTAACCTGAACCCGAACCCTAACCCGAACCCGAAACCTAACCAGAACCCTAACCCGAACCCTAACCCTAACCCTAACCCGAACCTTAACCCTAATCCTAACTCTAACCCAAACCCTAAACCAAACCCTAACTCGAACCCAAACCCTAACCCGAACCCTAACCCGAACCCTAACCCGAACCCTAACCCGAACCCGAACCCTAACTCTATCCCGACCCTAAACTGAACCCTATCCCGAACCCTAACCCTAACACTAACCCTAACCCTAACCCGAACCCTAAGCCTAAGCCTAACCCTAACCCTAACCCGAACCCGAACCCTAATCCTAACCCTAACCCAAACCCTAACCCTAACCCTAACACTAACCCTAACCCCTAACACTAATCCGAACCCTAAACATAACCCGAACCGTAACCCTAACCCAAACCCGAACCCTAACTCTAACCCTAACTCGAACCCTAACCTGAACCCTAACCCTAACCCTAACCCTAACCCTAACCCGAACCCTAACCCGAACTCTAACTCGACCCTAACCCTAACCCCTAAACCTAACCCGAAACCTAAACCTAACACGAACCCGTACCTGAACCCGAACCCTAACCCGAACCCGAACCCTAACCCGAACCCTAACCCGAACCCTAACCCTAACCCTAACCCGAACCCTAACACTAATCCTAACTCTAACCCAAACCCTAACCCGAACCCTAACTCGAACCCAAACCCTAACGCGAACCCTAACCCGAACCGTAACCCGAACCCTAACCCTAACCCTAAACCGAACCCTAACACTCACCCGAACCCGAACCCTAACCCTAACCCGAAACCTAAACCGAACCCAACCCTAACCCGGACCCTAACCCTAAACCGAAACCTAACTCTAACCTTAAACCTAACCCGAAACCTAAACCTAACCCGATCCCTAACCCTAAACCTAACCCGAACCCTAACCCTAACCCTAACCCGAACCCTAACCCTAACCCGAACCCTAACCCTAACCCTAACCCGAACCCTAAACCTAACCCTAACCCAAACCCTAACCGTAACCCGAACCCTAATCCGAACCCTAACCCTAACCCTAAATCTAACCTTAAACCTAACCCTAACACGAACACTAACCCTAACCCGAACCCTAACCCGAAACCTAACCCTAACCCTAACCATAACCCTAACCCGAACCCTAACCCGAACCCTAAACCGAAACCTAAACATAAACCTAATCCGAACCATAACCCTAACCCTAAATCTAACACTAACACCAACACCTAACCCTAACCCGAAACCTAACCCTAACCCTAACCCGAACTCGAACCCTAACCCCTAACCCTAACCCTAACCCGAACCCGAACCCTAAACCTAACCCTAACCCTAAACCTAACCCTAACCCGAACCCGAACCCTAACCCTAACCCGAACCCTAACCCCAACCCTAGCCCGAACCCGAACCCTAACCCGAACCCTAACCTTAAACTTAACCCGAACCCAAACCCTAACACGAACCCTAACCCTAACCCGAACCCGAACCCTAACCCGAACCCTAACCCCAACCCTAACCCGAAACCGAACACTAACCCGAACCCTAACCTTAACCTTAACCCGAACCCAAACCCTTACACGAACCCTAACCCTAAACTGAACCCGAACCCTAACCCTAACCCTAAACCTAACCCGCACCCTAACCCTAACCCGAACCCGAACACTAACCCTAACCCTAACCCTAAACCTAACCCTAACCCGAAACCTAACCCTAACCCAAAACCGAAACCTAACCCTAATCCTAACCCTAACCCTAACCCTAACCCTAACCCCAACCCTAAACCTAACACTAACCCTAACGCTAACCCGAACCCTAACCCTAACCCTAACCCTAACCCTAAACCTAACCCA
>JAVLSZ010000077.1:1197500-1200000 GCA_032313775.1 Urocyon cinereoargenteus | reverse complement strand
CCAAACCCTAACGCGAACCCTAACCCGAACCGTAACCCGAACCCTAACCCTAACCCTAAACCGAACCCTAACACTCACCCGAACCCGAACCCTAACCCTAACCCGAAACCTAAACCGAACCCAACCCTAACCCGGACCCTAACCCTAAACCGAAACCTAACTCTAACCTTAAACCTAACCCGAAACCTAAACCTAACCCGATCCCTAACCCTAAACCTAACCCGAACCCTAACCCTAACCCTAACCCGAACCCTAACCCTAACCCGAACCCTAACCCTAACACTAAACCGAACCCTAAACCTAACCCTAACCCAAACCCTAACCGTAACCCGAACCCTAACCCTAACCCTAACCCTAACACTAACCCTAACCAGAACCCTAACCCTAACCCTAACCCGAAACCTAACACGAACCCTAACCCTAACCCTAACCTGAACACTAACCCCTAACCCTAACCCGAACCCGAACCCTAACCCGAACCCTAACACTAACCCTAACCCGAACCATAACCCTAAACCTAACCCTAACCCTAACACGAACCCTAACCCGAACCCTAACCCTAACCCTAACCTGAACACTAACACCTAACCCTAACCCGAACCCGAACCCTAACCCTAACCCTAAACCGAACCCTAACCCTAACCCGAACCCTAACCCGAAACCTAAACCTAACCCTAACCCTAACACGAACCCTAACCCTAAATCGAACCCAAACCCGAACCCGAACCCTAACCCTAACCCTAACCCTAACCCGAACCTTAACCCGAACCCTAACCCTAACCCGAACCCTAACCATAACCCTAACCCTAACCCGAACACTAACCCTATACCGATCCCTAACCCTAACACTAACCCTTACCCTAACCCGAACCCTAACCCTAACCCTAACATAACCCTAATCCGAACCCTAACCCTAACCCTAACACTAACCCTAACACCAACTCCTAACCCTAACCCGAAACCTAACCCTAACCCTAACCCGAACTCGAACCCTAACCCCTAACCCTAACCCGAACTCGAACCCGAACCCTAAACCTAACCCTAACCCTAACCCTAACCCTAAACCGAACCCGAACCCTAACCCTAACCCGAACCATAACCCCAAACCTAAACCGAACCCGAACCCTAACCCGAACCCTAAACTTAACCTTAACCCGAACCCAAACCCTAACACGAAACCTAACCCTAACCCGAACCCGAACCCTAACCCTAACCCTAAACCTAACCCGCACCCTAACCCTAACCCGTACCCGAACACTAACCCTAACCCTAACCCTAAACCTAACCCTAACCCGAACCCTAACCCTAACCCAAAACCGAAACCTAACCCTAACCCTAACACTAACCCTAACTCTAACCCCAACCCTAAACATAACCCTAACCCTAACGCTAACCCAAACCCTAACCCTAACCCTAACCCTAACCCTAAACCTAACCCGAAACCTAACCCGAACCCTAACCCTAACCCTAACCCGAACCCTAACCCTAACCCGAACCCTAACCCTAACCCGAACCCTAACCCTAACCCTAACCCAAACCCTAACCGTAACCCGAACCCTAACCCTAACCCTAACCCTAACCCGAACCCTAACCCTAACATTAACCCGAACCCTAACCCGAACCCTAACCCTAACCCTAACCCGAACCCTAACCCTAACCCTAACCTGAACACTAACCTCTAACCCTAACCCGAACCCGAACCCTAACCCGAACCCTAACACTCACCCTAACTCGAACCATAACCCTAACCCTAACCCTAACCCGAACCCTAACCCTAACCCTAACCTGAACACTAACCTCTAACCCTAACCCGAACCCGAACCCTACCCGAACCCTAAACCTAACCCTAAACCGCACCCTAACCCTAACCCGAACCCTAACCCGAAACCTAAACCTAACACTAACCCTAACCCGAGCCCTAACCCTAACCCGAACCCTAAACCGAACCCGAACCCTAACCCTAACCCTAACCCTAACCCGAACCTTAACCCGAACCCTAACCCTAACTCGAACCCTAACCATAACCCTAACCCTAACCCGAACACTAACCCTATACCGATCCCTAACCCTAACCCTAACCCTAACCCTAACCCGAACCCTAACCCATACCCTAACTTAACCCTAATCCGAACCCTAACCCTAACCCTAACCCTAACCCGAACTCGAACCCTAACCACTAACCCTAACCCGAACCCGAACCCTAAACCTAACCCTAACCCTAACCCTAAACCTAACCCTAACCCGAACACTAACCCTAACCCAAAACCGAAACCTAACCCTAACCCTAACCCTAACCCTAACCCTAACCCCAACCCTAAACCTAACACTAACCCTGACGCTAAACCAAACCCTAACCCTAACCCGAACCCGAACCCTAACACTAACCCGAAATCGAACCCTAACCCTAACCCGAACCCTAACCCTACCCGAAACCTAACCCTAACCCTAACCCAAACCCGAACCCGATCCCTAACCCTAACCCTAACCCGAACCCTAACCC
>JAVLSZ010000077.1:1152500-1192500 GCA_032313775.1 Urocyon cinereoargenteus | reverse complement strand
GAACCCTAACCCGAACCCTAACACTCACCCTAACTCGAACCATAACGCTAACCCTAACCCTAACCCGAACCCTAACCCTAAACCTAACCTGAACACTAACCCCTAACCCTAACCCGAACCCGAACCCTACCCGAACCCTAAACCTAACCCTAAACCGCACCCTAACCCTAACCCGAACCCTAACCCGAAACCTAAACCTAACACTAACCCTAACCCGAGCCCTAACCCTAACCCGAACCCTAAACCGAACCCGAACCCTAACCCTAACCCTAACCCTAACCCGAACCTTAACCCGAACCCTAACCCTAACTCGAACCCTAACCATAACCCTAACCCTAACCCGAACACTAACCCTATACCGATCCCTAACCCTCACCCTAACCCTAACCCTATCCCGAACCCTAACCCTAACCCTAACCTAACCCTAATCCGAACCCTAACCCTAACCCTAACCCTAACCCGAACTCGAACCCTAACCACTAACCCTAACCCGAACCCGAACCCTAAACCTAACCCTAACCCTAACCCTAAACCTAACCCTAACCCGAACCCTAACCCTAACCCAAAACCGAAACCTAACCCTAACCCTAACCCTAACCCTAACCCTAACCCCAACCCTAAACATAACACTAACCCTAACGCTAAACCAAACCCTAACCCTAACCCGAACCCGAACCCTAACACTAACCCGAAATCGAACCCTAACCCTAACCCGAACCCTAACCCTACCCGAAACCTAACCCTAACCCTAACCCGAACCCGAACCCGATCCCTAACCCTAACCCTAACCCGAACCCTAACCCTAACACGAACCCTAAACCTAACCCAAACCCGAACCCTAACCCTAACCCTAAACCGAACCCTAAACCTAACCCGAACCCTAACCGTAACCCAAAACCGAACCCGAACCCTAACCCTAACCCGAACCCTAACCCTAACCCGAACCCTAACCCTAACCCTAACCCGAACCCTAACCCTAACCCTAAACCAAACCCTAACCGTAACCCGAACACTAACCCTAACCCTAACCCTAACCCTAACCCGAACCGTAACCCTAACCCTAACCCGAACCCTAACCCTAACCCGAACCCTAAACCTAAGCCGAATCCAAACCCGAACCCTAAACCTAACATGAACCCTAACCCTAACCCGAAACCTAACCCAAACCCGAACCCTAACCCGAACCCGAACCCTAACCCTAACCCGAACCCGAAACCTAACCCTAACCTAACCCTAAACCTAACCCGAACCCTAACCCTATCCCTAACCCTAACCCTAACCCGAACCCTAAACCTAACCCTAACACTAACCCTAACCCTAACCCGAACCCTAACCCTAACCCTAACCCAAACCTTAACACTAACCCTAACCCTAACCCCTAACCCTAACCCGAACCCTAAACCTAACCCGAACCGTAACCCTAACCCTAACCTGAACCCTAACTCTAACCCTATCCCTAATCCTAACTAGAACCCTAACCCGAACCCTAACCCTAACCCTAACCCTAAACCGAACCCTAACCCGAACTCTAACTCGACACTAACCCTAACCCGAAACCTAAACCTAACCCGAACCCGTACCCGAACCCTAACCCTAACCCTAACCCGAACCCTAACACTAATCCTAACTCTAACCCAAACCCTAAGCCGAACCCTAACTCGAACCCAAACCCTAACCCGAAACCTAACCCGAACCCTAACCCTAAATCTAACCCTAACCCGAACCCGAACCCTAACCCTAACCCTAACCCGAACCCTAACCCTAACCCGAACCCTCACCCTAACCCTAACCCCGAACCCGAACCCTAAACCTAACCGTAACCCGAACCCTAACCCGAACCCTAAATCGAACCCCAACCCTAACCCTAACCTGAACCCGAACCCGAACCCTAACCCTAACCCGAACCCTAACCCTAACCCCACCCTAACCATAACCCTAACCCTAACCGGAACCCTAAACCTAACCCTAACCCGAACCCTAACCCGAACCCTAACACGAACCCTAACCCTAACCCTAACCCTAACCCTAACACGAACCCTAAACCTACCCCTAACCTGAACCCTAACCGTAACCCGAACCCTAACCCTAAGCCTAACCCAAACCCTAACCCTAACCCGAACCCGAACCCTAACGCTAACCGGAAACCTAAACCGAATCCAACCCTAACCCGAAACCTAACCCTAACCCGAAACCTAACCCTAATCTTAAACCTAACCCGAAACCTAAACCTAACCCGAACCCTAACACTAAACCTAAACCGAACCCTAACCCGAACCCTACCCCTAACCCTAACCCGAACCCTAAACCTAACCCGAACCCTAACCCTAACCCTAACCCGAACCCTAACCCGAAACCTAACCCTAACCCTAACCCTAAACCGAAACCTAACCCTAACCCGAACCCTAACCCGAACCCGAACCCTAACCCGAACCCTAACCATAACCCTAACCCTAACCCGAAAACTAACCCTAACCCGATCCCTAACCCTAACCCTAACCCTAACCCTAACCCGAACCCTAACCCTAACCCTAACCTAACCCTAATCCGAACCCTAACCCTAACCCTAACTCTAACACTAACACCAACCCCTAACCCTAACCCGAAACCTAACCCTAAACCTAACCCGAACTCGAACCCTAACCCCTAACCCTAACCCGAACCCGAACCCTAAACCTAACCCTAACCCTAACCCTAACCCTAACCCGAACCCGAACCCTAACCTTAACCCGAACCCTAACCCCAACCCTAACCCGAACCTGAACCCTAACCCGAACCCTAACCTTAACCTTAACCCGAACCCAAACCCTAACACGAACCCTAACCCTAACCCAAACCCGAACCCTAACCCTAACCCTAAACCTAACCCGCACCCTAACCCTAACCCGATCCCGAACACTAACCCTAACCCTAACCCTAAACCTAACCCTAACCCGAACCCTAACCCTAACCCAAAACCGAAACCTAAACCTAACCCTAATCCTACCCTAACCCTAACCCTAACCCTAACCCGAACCCTAACCCGAACCCTAACCCTAACCTGAAGCCTAACCCGAACCCTAACCCTAACCCTAACCCTAACCCTAACCCTAACCCGAACCCTAACCCGAACTCTAACTCGACCCTAACCCTAACCCCTAAACCTAACCCGAAACCTAACCCTAACACGAACCCGTACCCGAACCCGAAACCGAACCCGAACCCTAACCCTAACCCGAACCCTAACCGTAACCCGAACCCTAACCCTAATCCTAACCCGAACCCTAACCCTAACCCTAACCCAAACCCTAACCGTAACCCGAACACTAACCCTAACCCTAACCCTAACCCTAACCCGAACCGTAACCCTAACCCTAACCCGAACCCTAACCCGAACCCTAAATCTAACCCTAAACCTAACCCTAACACTAACCCTAACCCTAACCCGAACACTTACCCTAACCCTAACCCAAACCCTAACCCTAACCCTAACCCTAACACTAACCCCTAACCCTAACCCGAACCCTAAACCTAACCCGAACCGTAACCCTAACCCTAACCTGAACCCTAACTCTAACCCTATCCCTAATCCTAACTCGACCCCTAACCCGAACCCTAACCCTAACCCTAACCCTAAACCGAACCCTAACCCGAACTCTAACTCGACACTAACCCTAACCCGAAACCTAACCCTAACCCGAACCCGTACCCGAACCCTAACCCTAACCCTAACCCGAACCCTAACACTAATCCTAACTCTAACCCAAACCCTAACCCGAACCCTAACTCGAACCCAAACCCTAACCCGAAACCTAACCCGAACCCTAACACTAAATCTAACCCTAACCCGAACCCGAACCCTAACCCTAACCCTAACCCGAACCCTAACCCTAACCCGAACCCTCACCCTAACCCTAACCCCAACCCGAACCCTAAACCTAACCCTAACCCGAACCCTAACCCGAACCCTAAATCGAACCCCAGCCCTAAACCTAACCCGAACCCGAACCCTAACCCTAACCCGAACCCTAACCCTAACCCCACCCTAACCATAACCCTAACCCTAACCGGAACCCTAACCCTAACCCTAACCCGAACCCTAACCCGAACCCTAACACGAACCCTTACCCTAACCCTAACCCTAACCCTAACACGAACCCTAAACCTACCCCTAACCTGAACCCTAACCGTAACCCGAACCCTAACCCTAACCCTAACCCAAACCCTAACCCTAACACGAACCCGAACACTAACGCTAACCCGAAACCTAAACCGAACCCAACCCTAACCCGAAACCTAACCCTAACCCGAAACCTAACCCTAACCTTAAACCTAACCCGAAACCTAAACCTAACCCGAACCCTAACCCTAAACCTAAACCGAACCCTAACCCGAACCCTACCCCTAACCCTAACCCGAACCCTAACCCTAACCCGAACCCTAACCCTAACCGTAACCCGAACCCTAACCTGAAACGTAACCCTAACCCTAACCCTAAACCGAAACCGAACCCTAACCCGAACCCTAACCCGAACCCGAAACCTAACCCTAACCCAAAACCTAACCCGAACCTTAACCCGAACCCTAACCGTAACCCGAACCCTAACCCTAACCCTAATCCTAACCCGAACACTAACCCTAACCCGATTCCTAACCCTAACCCTAACCCTAACCCTAACCCGAACCCTAACCCTAACCCTAACCTAACCCTAATCCGAACCCTAACCCTAACCCTAACTCTAACACTAACACCAACACCTAACCCTAAACCGAAACCTAACCCTAAACCTAACCCGAACTCGAACCCTAACCCCTAACCCTAACCCGAACCCGAACCCTGAACCTAACCCTAACCCTAACCCTAACCCTAACCCTAACCCGAATCCGAACCCTAACCCTAACCCGAACACTAACCCCAACCCTAACCCGAACCCGAACCCTAACCCGAACCCTAACCTTAACCTTAACCCGAACCCAAACACTAACACGAACCCTAACCCTAACCCAAACCCGAACCCTAACCCTAACCCTAAACCTAACCCGCACCCTAACCCTAACCCGATCCCGAACACTAACCCTAACCCTAACCCTAAACCTAACCCTAACCCGAACCCTAACCCTAACCCAAAACCGAAACCTAAACCTAACCCTAATCCTAAACCTAACCCTAACCCTAACCCTAACCCCAACCCTAAACCTAACACTAACCCTAAAGCTAACCCGAACCCTAACCCTAACCCTAAATCTAACCCTAAACCTAACCCAAACCCGAACCCGAACCCTAACACTAACCCGAACTCGAACCCTAACCCTAACCCTAACCCTAAACCTAACCCGAACCCTAACCCTAAACCTAACCCTAACACGAAGCCTAACCCGAACCCTAACCCTAACCCTAACCCTAACCCCAACCCTAACCCGAACCCTAACCCGAACCCTAACCCGAACCCTAACCCCTAACCCTAACCCGAACCCGAACCCTAACCCGAACCCGAACCCTAACCCTAACCCGAACCCGAACCCTAAACCGAACCCGAAACCGAACCCGAACCCTAACCCTAACCCGAACCCTAACCCTAACCCTAACCCTAACCCGAACCCTAACCCTAACCCTACCCTAACCCTAACCCGAACCCTAACTCTAACCCGAACCCTAAACTGAACCCTAACCCGAACCCTAACCCTAACGCTAACCCTAATCCGAAAACTAACCCAAACCCTAAACCTAACCCTAACCCTAACCCGAACCCTAACCCTAACCCTAACCCAAACCCTAACCCTAACCCCAACCCTAACCCTAACCCTAACCCCTAACCCTAACCCGAACCCTAACTCTAACCCGAACCCTAAACTGAACCCTAACCCAACCCTAACCCTAACGCTAACCCTAACCCTAAACCTAACCCGAACCGTAACCCTAACCCTAACCCGAACCCTAACCCTAACCCTAACCCTAACCCAAACCCTAATCCTAACCCTAACGAAAACCCTAACCCTAACCCTAACACTAACCCTAACCCCTAAACCTAACCCGAACCCTAAACCTAACCCGAACCGTAACCCTAACCCTAACCCGAACCCTAACTCTAACCCTAACTCGAAACCTAACCCGAACGCTAACCCTAACCCTAACCCTATCCCGAACCCTAACCCGAACTCTAACTCGACGCTAACCCTAACCCCTAAACCTAACCCGAAGCCTAATCCTAACCCGAACCCGTACCCGAACCCAAACCCTAACCCGAACACGAACCAAAACCCGAACCCTAACCCGAACCCTAAACCGAACCCTAACACGAACCCTAACCCTAACCCTAACCCGAACCCTAACACTAATCCTAACTCTAACCCAAACCCTAACCCGAACCCTAACTCGAACCCAAACCCTAACCCGAACCCTAACCCGAACCGTAAACCGAACCCTAACCCTAACCCTAACCCGAACCCTAACACTAACCCGAACCCGAACCTAACCCTAACCCGAAACCTAAACCGAACCCAACCCTAACCGATCCCTAACCCTAAACCGAAACCTAACCCTAAACTTAAACGTAACCCGAAACCTAAACCTAAACCGAACCCTAAGCCTAAACCTAACCCGAACCCTAACCCGAACCCTAACCCTAACCCTAACCCAAACCCTAACCCTAACCCGAACCCTAACCCTAACCCTAACCCCAACCCTAACCCTAACCCTAACCCAAACCCTAACCGTAACCCGAACCCTAAACCTAACCCTAACCCTAACCCTAACCCGAAACCTAACCCTAACCCTAACCCGAACCCTAACCCGAACCCTAACCCTAACCCTAACCTGAACACTAACCCCTAAACCTAACCCGAAACCGAACCCTAACACGAACCCTAACACTAACCCTAACCCGAACCCTAACCCTAACCCTAACCCTAACCCTAACCCGAACCCAACCCGAACTCTAACCCTAAGCCTAACCTGAACACTAACACCTAACCCTAACCCGAACCCGAACCCTAACCCTAACCCTAACCTAACCCTAATCCGAACCCTAACCCTAACCCTAACACTAACCCAAACACCAACCCCTAACCCTAACCCGAAACCTAACCCTAACCCTAACCCGAACTCGAACACTAACCCCTAACCCTAACCCGAACCCGAACCCTAAACCTAACCCTAAACCTAACCCTAACCCTAACCCTAACCCTAACCCGAACCCGAACCCTAACCCTAACCCGAACCATAACCCCAACCCTAACCCGAACCCGAACCCTAACCCGAACCCTAATCTTAACCTTAACCCGAACCCAAACCCTAACACGAAACCTAACCCTAACCCGAACCGGAACCCTAACCATAACCCTAAACCTAACCCGCACCCTAACACTAACCAGAACCCGAACACTAACCCTAACCCTAACCCTCAACCTAACCCTAACCCGAACCCTAACCCTAACCCAAAACCGAAACCTAACCCTTACCCTAACCCTAACCCTAACCCTAACCCTAATCCTAACCCCAACCCTAAACCTAACACTAACCCTAACGCTAACCCGAACCCTAACCCTAAACCTAACCCTAACCCTAAACCTAACCCTAACCCGAAACCGAACCCTAAACCTAACCCGAACCCGAACCCTAACCCTAACCCGCACCCTAACCCTAACCCGAACCCTAACCCTATCCGAAACCTAACCCTAACCCTAACCCGAACCCGAACCCGAACACTAAACCTAACCCTAACCCGAACCCTAACCCGAACCCTAACCCTAAACCGAACCCTAACACTAACCCGAACCCTAACCCTATCCGAAACCTAACCCTAACCCTAACCCGAACCCGAACCAGAACCCTATCCCTAAACCTAACCCGAACCCTAACCCTAACCCTAACCTAACCCTAACCCGAAACCTAACCCTAACCCTAACCCGAACCCTAACCCGAACCCAAACCGTAACCCTAACATGAACACTAACCCCTAACCCTAACCCGAACCTGAACCCTAACCCGAACCCTAACACTAACCCTAACCCGAACCATAACCCTAAACCTAACCCTAACACTAAACCGAACCCTAACACTAACCCTAACACGAACCATAACCCTAAACCTAACCCTAACCCTAAACCGAACCCTAACCCGAACCCTAACCCTAACCCTAACCTGAACACTAACCCCTAACCCTAACCCGAACCCGAACCCTAACCCGAACCCTAACCGTAACCCTAAACCGAACCCTAACCCTAATCCGAACCCTAACCCGAAACCTAACCCTAACCCTAACCCTAAACCGAAACCTAACCCTAACCCGAACCCTAACCCGAACCCGAACGCCAACCCTAACCCTAACCCTAACCCGAACCTTAAACCGAACCCTAACCCTAACCCGAACCCTAACCATAACCCTAACACTAACCCGAACACTAACCCTAACCCGATCCCTAACCCTAACCCTAACCCTAACCCTAACCCGAACCCTATCCCTAACCCTAACCTAACCCTAATCCGAACCCTAACCCTAACCCTAACTCTAACACTAACACCAACCCCTAAACCTAACCCGAAACCTAACCCTAACCCTAACCCGAACTCGAACCCTAACCCCTAACCCGAACCCGAACCCTAAACCTAACCCTAACCCTAACCATAACCCTAACCCGAACCCGAACCCTAACCCTAACCCGACCCCTAACCCTAATCCGAACCCTAACCTTAACCTTAACCCGAACCCAAACCCTAACACGAACCCTAACCCTAACCCGAACCCGAACCCTAACCCTAACCCTAACCTAACCCGCACCCTAACCCTAACCCGAACCCGAACACTAACAATAACCCTAACCCTAAACCTAACCCTAACACGAACCCTAACCCTAACCCAAAACCGAAACCTAACCCTAACCCTAACCCTAACCCTAACCCTAACCCTAACCCCAACCCTAAACCTAACACTAACCCTAACGCTAACCCGAACCCTAACTCTAACCCTAACCCTAACTCTAAACCTAACCCAAACCCGAACCCGAACCCTAACACTAACCCTAACCCGAACCCGAAACCTAACCCTACCCGAAACCTAACCCTAACCCTAACCCGAACCCGAACCCGAACCCTAACCCTAACCCTAACCCGAACCCTAACCCTAACCCGAAACCTAACCCTAACCCTAACCCGAACCCTAACCCTAACCCTAAACCGATCCCTAAACCTAACACGAACCCTAAACCTAACCCGAACCCGAATCCTAACCCTAACCCGAACCCTAACCCTAACCCTAACACTAACCCGAACCCTAACCAAACCCGAACCCTAACCCGAACCCGAACCCTAACCATAACCCGAACCCGAACCCTAACACTAATCCTAACTCTAACCCAAGCCCTAACCCGAACCCTAACTCGAATCCAAACCCTAACCCGAACCCTAATCCGAACTCTAACCCTAAATCTAACCCTAACCCGAACCCGAACCGTAACCCTAACCTTAACCCGAACCCTAACCCGAACCCGAACCCTCACCCTAACCCTAACCCCGAACCCGAAACCTAACCCTAACCCTAACCCGAACCCTAACCCGAACCCTAAATCGAACCCCAACCCTAACCCTAACCCGAACCCGAACCCGAACCCTAACCCTAACCCGAACCCTAACCCTAACCCCACCCTAAACCTAACCCTAACCCTAATCGGAACCCTAACCCTAACCCTAAACCGAACCCTAACCCGAACCCTAACACGAACCCTAACCCTAACCCTAACCCTAACACTAACCCGAACCCTAACCCTACCCCTAACCTGAACCCTAACCGTAACCCGAACCCTAACCCTAACCCTAACCCGAACCCTAACCGTAATCCGAACCCGAACCCTAAAGCTAACCCGAAACCTAAACCGAACCCAACCCTAACCCGAAACCTAACCCTAACCCGAAACCCAACCCTAACCTTAAAGCTAACCCGAAACCTAAACCTAAACCGAACCCTAACCCTAAACCTAACCCGAACCCTAACCCTAACCCTAACCCGAACCCTAACCCTAACCCGAACCCTAACCCTAACCCGAACCCGAACCCTAACCCTAACCCTAACCCTAACCCGAACCTTAACCCGAAACCTAACCCTAACCCGAACCCTAACCCTAACCCTAACCCGAACCCGAACCCTAACCCTAACCCTAACCTAACCCTAATCCGAACCCTAACCCTAACCCTAACTCTAACACTAACACCAACCCCGAACCCTAACCCGAAACCTAACCCTAACCCTAACCCGAACTCGAACCCTAACCCCTAACCCTAACCCGAACCCTAAACCTAACCCTAAACCTAAACCTAACCCTAACCCGAACATGAACCCTAACCCTAACCCGAACCCTAACCCCAAACCTAACCCGAACCCGAACCCTAACCCGAACCCTAACCTTAACCTTAACCCGAAACCAAACCCTAACCCGAACCCTAACCCTAACCCGAACCCGAACCCAAACCTAACCCTAAACCTAACCCGCACCCTAACCCTAACCCGAACCCGAACACTAACCCTAACCCTAACCCTAAACCTAACCTTAACCCGAACCCTAACCCTAACCCAAAACCGAAACCTAACCCTAACCCTAACCCTAACCCTAACCCTAACCCTAATCCTAACCCCAACCCTAAACCTAACACTAACCCTAACGCTAACCCGAACCGTAACCCTAACCCTAACCCTAACCCTAAACCTAACCCAAACCCGAACCCGAACCCTAACACTAACCCGAACCTGAACCCTAACCATAACCCGAACCCTAACCCGAACCCGAAACCTAACGCTACCCGAAAACTAACACTAACCGTAACCCGAACCCGAACCCGAACCCTAACCCTAAACCTAACCCGAACCCTAACCATAACCCGAACCCTAACCCTAACCCTAACCCGAACCCTAACCCTAACCCTAAACCGAACCCTAAACCTAACCCGAACCCTACCCCTAACCAAAACCCGAACCCAAACCCTAACCCTAACCCGAACCCTAAACCTAACCCTAACCCTAACCCGAAACCTAACCCAAACCCGAACCCTAACCCGAACCCGAACCCTAACCATAACCCGAACCCGAACCCTAACCCTAACCCGACCCCGAACTGTAACCCTAACCCTAATCCGAACCCTAACCCTAACCCGAAACCTACCCCTAACCCGAAACCGAACCCGAACCCTAAACCTAACACGAACCCTAACCCTAACCCTAAACCGAACCCTAACCCAAACCCGAACCCTAACCCGAATCCGAACCCGAACCCTAACCCGAACCCGAACCCTAACCCTAACCCTAACCCTAACCCTAACCCTAACCCGAACCCTAACTCTAAACCTAATCCTAACCCCAACCCTAACCCGAACCCTAATCCGAACCCTAACCCGAACCCTAACCCCTAACCCTAACCCGAACCCGAACCCTAACCCGAACCCAAACCCTAACACTAACGCGAACCCGAACCCTAACCCTAACCCGAACCCGAAACCGAACCCAAACCTATCCCTAACCCGAACCCTAACCCTAACCCTAACCCTAACCCTAACCCGAACCCTAACCCTAACCGTACCCTAACCCTAACCCGAAACCTAACTCTAACCCGAACCCTAAACTGAACCCTAACCCGAAACATAACCCTAACCCTAACCCTAACCCGAACCCGAACACTAACCATAACCCTAGCCCTATCCCTAACCCGAAACCTAACCCTAACCCTAACCCAAACCCTAATCCTAACCCTAACCCTAACCCTATCCCCTAACCCTAACCCGAACCCTAAACCTAACCCGAACCGTAACCCTAACCCTAACCCGAACCCTAACCCTAACCCTAACCCTAAACCTAACTCGAACCCTAACCCAAACACTAACCCTAACCCTAACCCTAACCCGAACCCTAAACCGAACTCTAAGTCGACCCTAACCCTAACCCCTAACCCTAACCCGAAACCTAACCATAACCCGAAACCGTACCCGAACCCGAACCCTAACCCGAACCCGAACCCTAACCCGAACCCTAACCCGAACCCTAACCCTAAACCTAACCCGAAATTAACCCTAATCCTAACTCTAACCCAAACCCTAAACCAAACCCTAAAGCGAACCCAAACCCTAACCCGAACCCTAACCCGAAACCTAACCCGAACCCTAACCCTAACCCGAACCTTAACCCAAATCCTAATTCTAACCCAAACCCTAAACCAAACCCTAACTCGAACCCAAACCCTAACCCGAACCCTAACCCGAACCGTAACCCTAACCCTAACCCGAACCCTAACTCTAACCCTAACTCGAACCCTAACCCGAACCCTAACCCTAACCCTAACCCTAACACGAACCCTAACCCGAACTCTAACTCGACCCTAACCCTAACCCCTAAACCTAACCCGACCTAACACTAACCCGAACCCGTACACGAACCCGAACCCTAACCCGAACCCGAACCCTAACCCGAACCCTAACCCGAACCCTAACCCGAACCCGTACCCAAACCCGTACCCGAAACCGAACCCTAACCCGAACCCGAACCCTAACCCGAACCCTAACCCAAACCCTAACCCAAACCCTAACTCGAACCCAAACCCTAACCCGAACCCTAACCCGAACCCTAACCCTAACCCTAACCTTAACCCGAACACGAACCCTAACCCTAACCCTAACCCGAACTCTAACCCAAAACTGAACCCTCACCCTAACCCTAACCCCGAAACCGAACCCTAACCCTAACCCTAACCCGAACCCTAACCCGAACCCTAACCCGAACCCCAACCCTAACCC
This sequence comes from Urocyon cinereoargenteus, assembly GCA_032313775.1. NCBI lineage: Eukaryota > Metazoa > Chordata > Mammalia > Carnivora > Canidae > Urocyon > Urocyon cinereoargenteus. The sequence continues at coordinate 1,179,755 of JAVLSZ010000077.1, read as the reverse complement.
CGAACCCGAACCCTAACCCTAACCCTAACCCGTACCCTAACCCGAACCCCAACCCTAACCCTAAACCGAACCCGAACCCGAACCCTAACCCAAACCCGAACCCTAAACCTAACCCCACCCTAACCCTAACCCTAACACTAACCGGAACCCTAACCCTAACACTAACCCGACCCCTAACCCGAACCCTAACACGAACTCTAACCCTAAACCTAACCCTAAGCCTAACCCGAACCCTAACCCTAACCCTAACCCGAACCCGAACCCTAACCCTAACCCGAAACCTAAACCGAACCCAACCATAACCCGAACCCTAACCCTAACCCGAAACCTAACCCTAACCTTAAACCTAACCCGAAACCTAAACCTAACCCGAACCCTAACCCTATACCTAACCCGAACCCTAACCCGAACCCTAACCCTAACCCTAACCCGAACCCTAACCCTAACCCGAACCCTAACCCTAACCCTAGCCAGAACCCTAACCCTAAACCTAACCCAAACCCTAACCGTAACCCGAACCCTAACCCTAACCCTAACCCTAACCCGAACCCTAACCCTAACCCTAACTCGAACCCTAACCCGAACCCTAACCCTAACCATAACCTGAACACTAACCCCTAACCCTAACCCGAACCCGAAACCTAACCCGAACCCTAACACTAACCCTAACCCGAACCATAACCCTAAACCTAACCCTAACCCTAACCCGAACCCTAACCCGAACCCTAACCCTAACAGTAACCTGAACACTAACCCCTAACCCTAACACGAACCCGAACCCTAACCCGAACCCTAACCCTAAACCTAAACCGAACCCTAACCCTAAACCGAACCCTAACCCGAAACCTAAACCTAACACTGACGCTAACACGAACCCTAACCCTAACCCGAACCCTAACACGAACCCGAACCCTAACCCTAACCCTAACCCGAATCTTAACCCGAACCCTAACCCTAACCCGAACCCTAACCCTAACCTTAACCCTAACCCGAACACTAACCCTAACCCGATCCCTAACCCTAACCCTAACCCTAACCCTAACCCGAACCCTAACCCTAACCCTAACCCTAACCTAACCCTAATCCGAACCCTAACCCTAACCCTAACCCGAACCATAACCCCAACCCTAACCCGAACCCGAACCCTAACACCAACCCTAACCTTAACCTTTACCCGAACCCAAACCCTAACACGAAACCTAACCCTAAACCGAACCCGAACCCTAACCCTAACCCTAAACCTAACCCGCACCCTAACCCTAACCGGAACCCGAACACTAACCCTAACCCTAACCCTAAACCTAACCCTAACCCGAACCCTAACCCTAACCCAAAACCGAAACCTAACCCTAACCCTAACCCTAACCCTAACCCTAACCCCAACCCTCAACCTAACACTAACCCTAACGCTAACCCGAACCCTAACCCTAACCCTAACCCTAACCCTAAACCTAACCCTAACCCGAACCCGAACCCTAACACTAACCCGAACCCGAACCCTAACCCTAACCCGAACCCTAACCCTAACCCGAAACCTAACCGTAACCGAAACATAACCCGAACGCTAACCCTAACCAGAAACCGAACCCGAACCCTCACTCTAACCCGAAACCTAACCCTAACCCGAACCCTAACCCTAACCCTAACCCGAACCCTAACCCTAACCCTAAACCAAACCCTAACCGTAACCCGAACCCTAACCCTAACCCTAAACCTAACCCTATCCCGAACCGTAACCCTAACCCTAACCCGAACCCTAACCCGAACCCTACCTCTAACCCGAACCCTAAACTGAACCCTAACCCGAACCCTAACCCTAACCCAAACCGGAACCCTAACCCTAACCCTAACCCTAACCTTAACCCTAACCCGAACCCTAACCCTAACCCGAACCCTAACCCTAACCCTAACCCTAACCCTATCCCTAACCCTAACCCCTAACCCTAACCCGAACCCTAAACCTAACCTGAACCGTAAACCTAACCCTAACCTGAACCCTAACTCTAACCCTAACCCTAATCCTAACTCGAACCCGAACCCTAACCCTAACCCGAACCCTAACCCGAACTCTAACTCGACACTAACCCTAACCCGAAACCTAACCCTAACCCGAACCCGTACCCGAACCCGAAACCTAAACCGAACCCGAACCCTAACCCGAACCCTAACCCGAACCCTAACCCGAACCCTAACCCGAACCCTAACCCTAACCCTAACCCGAAGCCTAACACTAATCCTAACTCTATCCCAAACCCTAACCCGAACCCTAACTCGAACCCAAACCCTAACCCGAACCCTAACCCGAACCCTAACCCTAAATCTAACCCTAACCCGAACCCGAAACCTAACCCTAAACCTAACCCGAACCCTAACCCTAACCCGAACCCTCACCCTAACCCTAACCCCGAACACGAACCCTAACCCTAACCCTAACCCGAACCCTAAACAGAACCCTAAATCGAACCCCAACCCTAACCCTAACCCGAACACGAACCAGAACCCTAACCCTAACCCGAAACCTAACCCTAACCCCACCCTAACCCTAAACCTAACCGGAACCCTAACCCTAACCCTAACCCGACCACTAACCCGAACCCTAACAGGAACCCTAACCCTAACCCTAACCCTAACCCTAACCCGAACCCTAACCCTACCCCTAACCTGAACCCTAACCGTAACCCGAACCCTAACCCTAACCCTAACCCGAACCCTAACCCTAACCCGAACCCGAACCCTAACGCTAACCCGAAACCTAAACCGAACCCAACCCTAACCCGAACCCTAACCCTAACCCGAAACCTAACCCTAACCTTAATCCTAACCCGAAACCTAAACCTAACCCGAACCCTAACCCTAAACCTAACCCGAACCCTAACCTAACCCTAACCCAAACCCTAACCGTAACCCGAACCCTAAACCTAACCCTAACCTAACCCTAACCCGAAACCTAACCCTAACCCTAACCCGAACCCTAACCCGAACCCTAACCTTAACCCTAACCTGAACACTAACCCCTAACCCTAACCCGAACCTGAACCCTAACCCGAACCCTAACACTAACCCTAACCCGAACCATAAGCCTAAAACTATCCCTAACCCTACACCGAACCCTAACCCGAACCCTAAACCTAACCCTAACCTGAACACTAACCCCTAACCCTAACCCGAACCCGAACCCTAACCAGAACCCTAACCCTAACCCTAAAACGAACCCTAACCCTAACCCGAACCCTAACCTAAAACCTAACCCTAACCCTAACCCTAAACCGAAACCTAACCCTAACCCAAACCCTAACCCGAACCCGAACACTAACCCTAACCCTAACCCTAACCCGAACCTTAACCCGAACCCTAACCCTAACCCGAACCCTAACCATAAACCTAACCCTAACCCTAATCCTAACCCTAACCCGAACCCGAACACTAACCTAACCCGAACCCTAACCCTAACCCTAACCCGAACTCTAACCCAAACCCGAACCCTAACCTGAAACTGAACCCTAACCCTAAACCGAACCCGAACCCTAACCCAAACACTAAACCTAACCCTATCCCGAACCCTAACCCTAACCCTAACCCTAACCCCAACCCTAACCCGAAACCTAACCCGAACCCTAACCCGAAACATAACCCCTAACCCTAACCCGAACCCGAAACCTAACCCGAACCCGAACCCTAACCCTAACCCGAACCCGAACCCTAACCCTTACCCGTACCCGAACCCGAACCCTAACCCTAACCCTAACCCGAACCCTAACTCTAACCGTAACCCTAACCCTAACCCGAAACCTAACCCTCACCCTAACCCTAACCCTACACCGAACCCTAAACCTAACCCTAACACTAACCCTAACCCGAACCCTAACCCTAACCCTAACCCTAACCCAAACCCTAACCCTAACTCTAACACTAACACTAACCCTAACCCCTAACCCTAACCCTAACTCGAACCCTAACCCGAACCCTAACCCTAACCCTAACCCTAACCCGAACCCTAACCCGAACTCTAACTCGAACCTAACCCTAACCCCTAGCCCTAACCCTAACCCGAAACCTAACCCTAACCCGAACCCGTACCCAAACCCGAACCCTAACCCGAACCCGAACCCTAACCTGAACCCTAACCCGAACCCTAATGCGAACCCTAACCCGAACCCTAACCCTAACCCTAACCCGAACACTAACCCTAATCTAAACCCTAACCCAAAACCTAAACCGAACCCTAACACGAACCCAAACCCTAACCCGAACCCTAACCCTAACCCTAAACCTAACCCGAACCCGAAACCTAACAATAACCCTAACCCGAACCCTAACCCTAACCCGAACCCTCACCCTAACCCTAACCCCGAAACCGAACCCTAACAATAACCCTAACCCGAACCCTAACCCTAACCCTAACACTAACCCGAACCCTAACCCTAACCCCTAACCCTAACCCTAACCCTAACCCTAAGACGAACCCGAACCCTAACCCTAACCCAAACCCGAACCCTAACCCTAACCCGAACCCTAACCCTAAACCTAACCCTAAACACAACTCTAACCCGAACCCTAACCCGATCCCTAACCCGAACCCTAACCCCTAACACTAACCCGAACCCGAACCCTACCCCGAACCCGAACCCTAACCCTAAACCTAACCCTAACCCTCACCCTAACACTAACCCCGAACCCTAACCCTAACCCTAACCCTAACCCGAAACCTAACCCGAACCCTAACCCGAACCCCAACCCTAACCCTAACCCGAACCCGAACCCGAACCCGAACCCTAACCCTAACCCGAACCCTAACCCCACCCTAACCCTAACCCTAACCCTAACCGGAACCCTAACACTAACCCTAACCCGACCCCTAACCGGAACCCTAACACGAAACCTAACCCTAACCCTAACCCTAACCCGAACCCTGACCCTAACCCTAACCCGAACCCTAACCATAACCCTAACCCTAACCCTAACCCGAACCCTAACCCTAACCCGAACCCGAACCCTAACCCTAACCCGAAACCTAAACCGAACCCACCCTAACCCGAACCCTAACCCTAACCCGAAACTTAACCCTAACCCTAAACCTAACACGAAACCTAAACCTAACCCGAACCCTAACCCTAAACCTAACCCGAACCCTAACCCGAACCCTAACCCTAACCCTAACCCTAACCCTAACCCGAACCGAAACCCCAACCCGAACCCTAACCATAACCCTAACCCGAACCCTCAACCTAACCCTAACCCAAACCCTAACCGTAACCCGAACAATAACCCTAACCCTAACCCTAACCCTAACCCTAACACGAACCCTAACCCTAACCCTAACCCGAACCCTAACCCGAACCCTAACCCTAACCCTAACCCGAACCCAAACCCTAACCCGAACCCGAACCCTAACCCTTACCCGAAACCGAACCCGAACCCTAACCCTAACCCTAACCCTAACCCTAACCAGAACCCGAACCCTAACCCTTACCCGAAACCGAACCCGAACCCTAACCCTAACCCTAACCCGAACCCTAACTCTAACCGTAACCCTAACCCTAACCCGAACCCTAACCCTCACCATAACCCTAACCCTACACCGAACCCTAACCCTAACCCTAACACTAACCCTAACCCGAACCCTAACCCTAACCCTAACCCTAACCCAAACCCTAACCCTAACTCTAACCCTAACACTAACCCTAACCCCTAACCCTAAACCTAACCCGAACCCTAACCCTAAACCTAACCCGAACCCTAACCCGAACCCTAACCCTAACCCTATCCCGAACCCTAACCCTAACCCGAACCCGAACCCTAACCCTAACCCTAACCCGAACCCTAACCTAACCCTAACCCAAACCCTAACCGTAACCCGAACCCTAACCCTAACCCTAACCTAACCCTAACCCGAAACCTAACCCTAACCCTAACCCGAACCCTTACCTGAACCCTAACCCTAACCCTAACCTGAACACTAACCCCTAACCCTAACCCCAACCTGAACCCTAACCCGAACCCTAACACTAACCCTAACCCGAACCATAAGCCTAAACCTAACCCTAACCCTAAACCGAACCCTAACCCGAACCCTACCCCTAAACCTAACCTGAACACTAACCCCTAACCTTAACCCGAACCCGAACCCTAACCAGAACCCTAACCCTAACCCTAAACCGAACCCTAACCCTAACACGAACCCTAACCTAAAACCTAACCCTAACCCTAACCCGAACTCTAACCCAAACCCGAACCCTAACCCGAAACTGAACCCTACCCTAAACCGAACCCGAACCCTAACCCTAACCCTAACCCTAACCCGAACCCGAACCCTAACCCTTACCCGAAACCGAACCCGAACCCTAACCCTAACCCTAACCCGAACCCTAACTCTAACCGTAACCCTAACCCTAACCCGAACCTTAACCCTCACCCTAACCCTAACCCTACACCGAACCCTAAACCTAACCCTAACACTAACCCTAACCCGAACCCTAACCCTAACCCTAACCCTAACCCTAACCCAAACCCTAACCCTAACTCTAACCCTAACACTAACCCTAAACCCTAACCCTAACCCTAACTCGAACCCTAACCCGAACCCTAACCCTAACCCTAACCCTAACCCGAACCCTAACCCGAACTCTAACTCGAACCTAACCCTAACCCCTAGCCCTAACCCTAACCCGAAACCTAACCCTAACCCGAACCCGTACCCAAACCCGAACCCTAACCCGAACCCGAAACGTAACCCGAACACTAACCCGAACCCTAACCCGAACCCTAACCCGAACCCTAACCCTAACCCTAACCCGAACACTAACCCTAATCTAAACCCTAACCCAAACCCTAAACCGAACCCTAACACGAACCCAAACCCTAACCCGAACCCTAACCCTAACCCTAAACCTAACCCGAACCCGAAACCTAACAATAACCCTAACCCGAACCCTAACCCTAACCCGAACCCTCACCCTAACCCTAACCCCGAAACCGAACCCTAACAATAACCCGAACCCGAACCCTAACCCTAACCCTAACCCTAACCCGAACCCTAACCCTAATCCCTAACCCTAAACCTAACCCTAACCCTAAGACGAACCCGAACCCTAACCCTAACCCAAACCCGAACCCTAACCCTAACCCGAACCCTAACCCTAAACCTAACCCTAAACACAACTCTAACCCGAACCCTAACCCTAACCCTAACCCGAACCCTAACCCTAACCCTAACCTGAACCCTAACACTAACCCGAACCCAAACCCTAACCCTAACCCTAACCCTAACCCTAACCCGAACCGTAACCCTAACCCTAACCCTAAACCCAACCCTAAACCGAATCCTAACCCGAACCCTAACCCGAACCCTAACCCTAACCCGAAACCTAACCCTAACCTTAATCCTAACCCGAAACCTAAACCTAACCCGAACCCTAACACTAAACCTAACCCGAACCCTAACCCGAACCCTAACCCTAACCCTATCCCGAACCCTAACCCGAACCCGAACCCGAACCCGAACTCTAACCCTAACCCGAACCCTAACCCCACCCTAACCCTAACCCTAACCCTAACCGGAACCCTAACACTAACCCTAACCCGACCCCTAACCCGAACCCTAACACGAAACCTAACCCTAACCCTAACCCTAACCCTAACCCGAACCCTGACCCTAACCCTAACCCGAACCCTTACCGTAACCCTAACCCTAACCCTAACCCGAACCCTAACCCTAACCCGAACCCGAACCCTAACCCTAACCCGAAACCTAAACCGACCCACCCTAACCCGAACCCTAACCCTAACCCGAAACTTAACCCTAACCCTAAACCTAACACGAAACCTAAACCTAACCCGAACCCTAACCCTAAACCTAACCCGAACCCTAACCCGAACCCTAACCCTAACCCTAACCCTAACCCTAACCCGAACCGAAACCCGAACCCGAACCCTAACCATAACCCTAACCCGAACCCTCAACCTAACCCTAACCCAAACCCTAACCGTAACCCGAACAATAACCCTAACCCTAACCCTAACCCTAACCCTAACACGAACCCTAACCCTAACCCTAACCCGAACCCTAACCCTAACACTAACCCCTAACCCGAACCCTAAACCTAACCCCAACCCTAAACCTAACACGAACCCTAACCGTAACCCGAACCTTAACCTAACCCTAATCCGAACCCTAACCCTAACCCTAAACCTAACCCTAAACCTAACCCGAACCCTAACCCCTAACCCGAACCGGAACCCGAACCCGAACCGTAACCCTACCCCGAACCCGAACCAAACCATAACCCTAACCTGAACCCGAACCCTAACCCGAACCCTAACCCTAACACTAACCCGAACCTTAACCCTAACCCGAACCCGAACCCTAACCCGAACCCTAATCCGAAACCTAACCCGAACCCTAACACGAACCCTAACCCTAACCCTAACCCGAACCCTAACCCGAACTCTAACTCTATCCTAACACTAACCCCTATCCCTAACCCTAACCCGAAACCTAACCCTAACCCTAACCCGAACCCTAACCCGAACCCTAATCCTAACCCTAACCCGAAACCTAACCCTAACCCTAACTCTAACCCAAACCCTAACCCGAACCCTAACTCGAACCCAAACCCTACCCGAACCCTAACCCGAACCCTATCCCTAAACCTAACCCTAACCCGAACCCGAACCGGAACCCTAACTCGAACCCTACCCCTAACCCTAATCCGAAACCTAACCCTAACCGTAACCCTAACCCTAACCCGAAACCGAGCCCTAACCCTAAATCTAACCCGAACCCGAACCCTTAAACTAACCCGAACCCTAACCGTAACCCGACCCATAACCCTAACCCGAAAACTAACCCTAACTCTAACCCGAACCCGAACCCGAAACCTAAACCTAACCCTAACCCGAACCCTAACCCTAAACCGAACCCTAACCCTAAACCTAACCCGAAACTTAACCCTAACACTAACCCGAACCCTAACCCTAACCCAAACCCTAACGGTAACCCGAACCCGAACCCGAACCCTAACCCTAACCCGAACCCTAACCCTAACCCTAACCCGAACCCGAACCCTAACCCTAACACTAACCCGAACCCTATCCCTAACCCGAACACTCACCCTAACCCTAACAGCGAACCCAAACCCTAACCCTAACCCTAACCCTAACCCGAACCGTAACCCGAACCCTAAACCGAACCCCAACCCTAACCCTAACCCGAACCCGAACACGAACCCTAACCCTAACCGTAACCCTAAACCTAACCCGATCCCGAACCCTAACCATAACCCTAACCCGAACCTGAACCCTAACCCTAACCCGAACCCTAACCCTAACCCGAACCCTAACCCTAACCCGAAACCTAACCCTAACCCTAACCCGAACCCGAACCCTAACCCTAACCCTAACCCGAACCCTAACCCTAACCCGAAACCTAACCCTAAACCTAACCCGAAACTTAAACCTAACCCTAACCTGAACACTAACCCTAACCCGAACCCTAACCCTAACCCGAACCCGAACCCGAACCCTAACCCTAACCTGAACCCTAACCTTAACCCTAACCGGAACCCTAACCCAAACCCGAACCCTAACCCGAACCCGAACCCTAACCCTAACCCGAACCCGAAACCTAACCCTAACCCGAAACCTATCCCTAACCCTAACCCGAACCCTAAACCTAACCCTAACCCGAACCCGAACCCTAACCCGAACCCTAACCCTAACCCTAACCCGAACACTAACCCGAACCCTAACCCGAACCCTTACCCGAACCCTAACCCTAACCCTAACCCGAACCCTAACCCGAACACTAACCCTAACCCGAACCCGAAACCTAACACTAACCCTAACCCTAAACCTAACCCGAACTCTAACCCTAACCCTAACCCTAACCTGAACCCTAACACGAACTCTAACTCGACCCTAACACTAACCCCTAACCCTAACCCTAACCCAAAACCTAACCCTAACCCGAAACCGAACCTTAACCCGAACCCTAACGCGAACCCTAACCCGAACCCTAACCCGAACCCTAACCCGAACCCTAACTCTAACCCTAACCCGAACCCTAACCCTAACCCTAACTCTAACCCAAACCCTAACCCGAACCCTAACTCGAACCCAAACCCTAACCCAAAACCTAACCCGAACCCTAAACCTAACCCTAAGCCTAACCCGAACCCGAACCCTAACCCTAACACTAACCCAAACCCTAACCTTAACCCGAACCCTCAACCTAACCCTAACCCCCAACCCGATCCCTAACCCTAACCCTAACACTAACCCGAACCCTAACCCGAACCCTAAACCGAACCCCAACCCTAACCCTAACCCGAACCCGAACCCGAACACTAAACCTAACCCTAACCCTAACCCTAACCCGATCCCGAAACCTAAACCTAACCCTAACCCGAACCCGAACCCTAACCATAACCCGAACCCTAACCCGAACCCGAACCCTAAACCTAGCACGAAACCTAACCCTAACCCTAACCCGAACCCGAACCCTAACCCTAACACTAACCCGAACCCTAACCCTAACCCGAACCCTAACCCTAAACCTAACCCGAAACTTAACCCTAACCCTAACCCGAACACTAACCCTAATCCGAACCCTAACCCGAACCTGAACCCGAACCCGAACCCTAACCCTAACCCTACACCGAACCCTAACCCTAACCCTAACCCTAAACCTAACCCTAACCCGAACCCTAACCCTAACCCTAACCCTAACCCAAACCCTAACCCTAACTCTAACCCTAACACTAACCCTAACCCCTAACCCTAAACCTAACTCGAACCCTAACCCGAACCCTAACCTTAAACCTAACCCTAACCCGAACCCTAACACGAACTCTAACTCGAACCTAACCCTAACCCCTAACCATAACCCTAACCCGAAACCTAACCCTAACCCGAACCCGTACCCAAACCCGAACCCTAACCCGAACCCGAACCCTAACCCGAACCCTAACCCGAACCCTAACCCTAACCCGAACCCTAACCCTAACCCGAACCCTAACCCTAATCTAAACCCTAACCCAAACCCTAAACCGAACCCTAACTCGAACCCAAACCCTAACCCGAACCCTAACCCTAACCCTAAACCTAACCCGAACCCGAAACCTAACCCTAAACCTAACCCGAACCGTAACCCTAACCCGAACCCTCACCCTAACCCTAACCCCGAAACCGAACCCTAACCCTAAACCTAACCCGAACCCTAACCCTAACCCTAACCCTAACCCGAACCCTAACCCTAACCCCTAACCCTAACCCTAACCCTAACCCTAACCCTAACCCCGAAACCGGACCCTAACCCTAACCCTAACCCGAACCCTAACCCGAACCCTAACCCTAACCCGAACCCTAACCCTAACCCTAACCCGAACCCTAACCCTAACCCTAACCCGAACCCTAACCCTAACCCAAACCCTAACCCTAACCCTAACCCTAAACCAAACCCTAACCCTAACCCTAACCCTAACCCTAACCCTAACCCGAACCCTAACCCTAAACCTAAACCGAACCCTAACCCTAACCCGAACCCGAACCCTAACCCTAACCCTAACCCTAACCCAAACCCTAACCCTAACCCTAACCCTAAACCAAACCCTAACCCGAACCCTAACCCTAACCCTAAACCTAACCCGAACCCGAAACCTAACCCTAAACCTAACCCGAACCCTAACCCTAACCCTAACCCTAACCCTAACCCTAAACCGAACCCTAACCCTAACCCAAACCCTAACCCTAACCCTAACCCTAAACCAAACCCTAACCCTAACCCTAACCCTAACCCTAACCCGAAACCTAACCCTAACCCTAACCCGAACCCTAACCCTAACCCGAACCCGAAACCTAACCCTAACCCTAACCCTAACCCTAAACCTAACCCGAACCGTAACCCTAACCCTAACCCTAAACCCAACCCTATACCGAATCCTAACCCGAACCCTAACCCGAACCCTAACCCTTAACCCTAACCCGAACCCGAAACCTAACCCAAACCCGAACCCTAACCCTAACCCGAACGCGAACCCTAACCCTACCCCTAACCCTAACCCGAACCCTAACCCTAACCCTAACCCGAACCCTAACCCTAACCCGAACCCGAACCCTAACCCTAACCCTAACCCTAACCCTAACCCCTAAACCTAACCCGAACCCTAAACCTAACCCGAACCGTAACCCTAACCCTAACCCGAACCCTAACCCTAAACCTAACCCTAAACCTAACCCGAACCCTAACCCGAACTCTAACTCTATCCTAACACTAACCCCTATCCCTAACCCTAACCCGAAACCTAACCCTAACCCTAACCCGAACCCTAACCCGAACCCTAATCCTAACCCTAACCCGAACCCTAAACCTAACCCTAACTCTAACCCAAACCCTAACCCGAACCCTAACTCGAACCCAAACCCTAACCCGAACCCTAACCCGAACCCTATCCCTAACCCTAACCCTAACCCTAACCCGAACCCGAACCGGAACCCTAACTCGAACCCTACCCCTAACCCTAATCCGAAACCTAACCCTAACCGTAACCCTAACCCTAACCCGAAACCGAAACCTAACCCTAAATCTAACCCGAACCCGAACCCTTAAACTAACCCGAACCCTAACCCTAACCCGAACCATAACCCTAACCCGAAAACTAACCCTAACCCTAACCCGAACCCGAACCCGAAACCTAAACCTAACCCTAACCCGAACCCTAACCCTAAAACGAACCCTAACCCTAAACCTAACCCGAAACTTAACCCTAACACTAACCCGAACCCTAATCCTAACCCGAACCCTAACGGTTTTCCGAACCCGAACCCGAACCCTAACCCTAACCCGAAACCTAACCCTAACCCTAACCCGAACCCTAACCCTAAACCTAACCCGAAACTTAACCCTAACACTAACCCGAACCCTAACCCTAACCCGAACCCTAACGGTAACCCGAACCCGAACCCGAACCCTAACACTAACCCGAACCCTAACCCTAACCCTAACCCGAACCCTAACCCAAACCCGAACCATAACCCGAACCCGAACCCTAACCCTAACCCGATCCCGAACCCTAAACCTAACCCTAACCCTAACCCTAACCCCTAACCCTAACCCGAACCCGAACCCGAACCCTAACCCTACCCCGAACCCGATCCAAACCATAACCCTAACCCGAACCCGAACCCTAACCCAAACCTAACCCTAACCCTAACCCGAACCCTAACCCGAACCCTAACCCGAACCCTAACCAGAACCCTACCCAGAACCCTAACCCTAACCCTAACCCGAACCCTAACCCGAACACTAACCCTAACCCGAACCCGAAACCTAACCCTAACCCTAACCCTAAACCTAACCCGAACCCTAACCCTAACCCAAACCCTAACCTGAACCCTAACACGAACTCTAACTCGACCCTAACACTAAACCCTAACCCTAACCCTAACCCAAAACCTAACCCTAACCCGAACCCGAACCCTAACCCGAACCCCAACGCGAACCCTAACCCGAATCCTAACCCGAAACCTAACCCGAACCATAACTCTAACCCTAACCCGAACCCTAACCCTAACATTAACTCTAACCCAAACCCAAACCGAAACCTAACTCGAACCCAAACCCTAACCCGAACCCTAACCCGAACCCTAACCCTAACCCTAACCCGAACCCGAACCCTAACCCTAACACTAACCCGAACCCTATCCCTAACCCGAACACTCACCCTAAACCTAACAGCGAACCCAAACCCTAACCCTAACCCTAACCCTAACCCGAACCGTAACCCGATCCCTAAACCGAACCCCAACCCTAACCCTAACCCGAACCCGAACCCGAACCCTAACCCTAACCGTAACCCTAACCCTAACCCGATCCCGAACCCTAACCATAACCCTAACCCGAACCTGAACCCTAACCCTAACCCGAAACCTAACCCTAACCCGAACCCTAACCCTAACCCGAAACCTAACCCTAACCCTAACCCGAACCCGAACCCTAACCCTAACCCTAACCCGAACCCTAACCCTAACCCGAAACCTAACCCTAAACCTAACCCGAAACTTAAACCTAACCCTAACCCGAACACTAACCCTAACCCGAACCCTAACCCTAACCCGAACCCGAACCCGAACCCTAACCCTAACCCGAACCCTAACCCTAAGCCTAACCGGAACCCTAACCCAAACCCGAACCCTAACCCGAACCAGAACCCTAACCCTAACCCGAACCCGAACCCTAACCCTAACCCGAACCCTATCCCTAACCCTAACCCGAACCCAAAACCTAACCCTAACCCGAACCCGAACCCTAATCCGAACCCTAACCCTAACCCTAACCCGAACACTAACCCGAACCCTAACCCGAACCCTTACCCGAACCCTAACCCTAACCCTAACCCGAACCCTAACCCGAACACTAACCCTAACCCGAACCCGAAACCTAACACTAACCCTAACCCTAAACCTAACCCGAACTCTAACCCTAACCCTAACCCTAACCTGAACCCTAACACGAACTCTAACTCGACCCTAACACTAACCCCTAACCCTAACCCTAACCCAAAACCTAACCCTAACCCGAAACCGAACCTTAACCCGAACCCTAACGCGAACCCTAACCCGAACCCTAACCCGAACCCTAACCCGAACCCTAATCTAACCCTAACCCGAACCCTAACCCTAACCCTAACTCTAACCCAAACCCTAACCCGAACCCTAACTCGAACCCAAACCCTAACCCAAAACCTAACCCGAACCCTAAACCTAACCCTAAGCCTAACCCGAACCCGAACCCTAACCCTAACACTAACCCAAACCCTAACCTTAACCCGAACCCTCACCCTAACCCTAACCCCCAACCCGATCCCTAACCCTAACCCTAACACTAACCCGAACCCTAACCCGAACCCTAAACCGAACCCCAACCCTAACCCTAACCCGAACCCGAACCCGAAAACTAACCCTAACCCTAACCCTAACCCTAACCCGATCCCGAAACCTAAACCTAACCCTAACCCGAACCCGAACCCTAACCATAACCCGAACCCTAACCCGAACCCGAACCCTAAACCTAGCACGAAACCTAACCCTAACCCTAACCCGAACCCGAACCCTAACCCTAACACTAACCCGAACCCTAACCCTAACCCGAACCCTAACCCTAAACCTAACCCAAAACTTAACCCTAACCCTAACCCGAACACTAACCCTAACCCGAACCCTAACCCGAACCTGAACCCGAACCCGAACCCTAACCCTAACCCTACACCGAACCCTAACCCTAACCCTAACCCTAACCCTAAACCTAACCCTAACCCGAACCCTAACCCTAACCCTAACCCTAACCCAAACCCTAACCCTAACTCTAACCCTAACACTAACCCTAACCCCTAACCCTAAACCTAACTCGAACCCTAACCCGAACCCTAACCCTAAACCTAACCCTAACCCGAACCCTAACACGAACTCTAACTCGAACCTAACCCTAACCCCTAACCATAACCCTAACCCGAAACCTAACCCTAACCCGAACCCGTACCCAAACCCGAACCCTAACCCGAACCCGAACCCTAACCCGAACCCTAACCCTAACCCTAACCCGAACCCTAACCCTAATCTAAACCCTAACCCAAACCGTAAACCGAACCCTAACTCGAACCCAAACCCTAACCCGAACCCTAACCCTAACCCTAAACCTAACCCGAACCCGAAACCTAACCCTAAACCTAACCCGAACCCTAACCCTAACCCGAACCCTAACCCTAACCCTAACCCTAACCCGAACCCTAACCCTAACCCTAACCCGAACCCTAACACGAACCCTAACACGAACCCCAACCCTAACCCTAACCGGAACCCGAACCCGAACCCTAACCCTAACCCGAACCCTAACCCTAACCCCACCCTAACACTAAACCTAACCCTAACCGGAACCCTAACCCTACCCCTAAGCGACCCCTAACCTGAACCCTAACACGAACCCTAACCCTAACCCTAACCCTAACCGGAACCCTAACCCTAACCCTAACCCGAACCCTAACCCTAACCCGAACCCTAACCCAAACCCGAACCCTAACCCTAACCCGAAACCTAACCCTAACCCTAAACCTAACCCGAAACCTAAACCTAACCCGAACCCTAACCCTAAACCTAAACCGAAACCTGACCCGAACACTAACCCTAACCCTAACCCGAACCCTAACCCTAACACGAACCCTAACCCTAACCCTAACCCGAACCCTAAATCTAACCCTAACCCAAACCCTAACCGTAACCCGAACCCTAACCATAACCATAATCCTAACCCTAACCCGAAACCTAACCCTAACCCTAACCCGAACCCTAACCCTACCCGAACCCTCACCCTAACCCTAACCCCGAACCCGAACCCTAACCATAACCCGAACACTAACACGAACCCTAACCCGAACCCGAACCCTAACCATAAACCTAAACCTAACCCGAACACTAACCCTAACCCGATCCCTAACCCTAACCCTAACACTAACCCTAACCCGAACCCTAACCCTAACCCTAACCTAACCCTAATCCGAACCCTAACCGTAACCCTAACCCTAACCCTAATCCTAACACTAACACCTAACCCTAACCCGAAACCTAACCCTAACCCTAACCAGAACCCGAAACCTAACCACTAACCCTAACCCGAACCCGAACCCTAAACCTAACCCTAATCCTAACCCTAACCCTAAACTTAACCCGAACCCGAACCCTAACTCTAACCCGAAATCTAACCCTAACCCTAACCCGAAACCGAAACCTAACCCGAACCCTAACCCTAACCTTAACCCGAACCCTAACACGAACCCTAACCCTAACCCGATCCCGAACCCTAACCCTAACCCTAAACCTAACCCGCACCCTAACCCTAACCCGAACCCGAACACTAACCCTAACCCTAACCCTAATCCTAACCCTAACCCGAACACTAACCTAACCCAAAACCGAAACCTAACCCTAAACCTAACCCTAACCCTAACCCTAACCCCAACCCTAAACCTAACACTAACCCTAACGCTAACCCGAACCCTAACCCTAAACCTAACCCCAACCCTAAACCTAACCCTAACCCTAAACCTAACCCCTAACCCGAACCCTAAACCTAACCCCAACCCTAAACCTAACCCGAACCCTAACCGTAACCCGAACCTTAACCTAACCCTAATCCGAACCCTAACCCTAACCCTAAACCTAACCCTAAACCTAACCCGAACCCTAACCCCTAACCCGAACCGGAACCCGAACCCGAACCGTAACCCTACCCCGAACCCGAACCAAACCATAACCCTAACCTGAACCCGAACCCTAACCCGAACCCTAACCCTAACACTAACCCGAACCTTAACCCTAACCCGAACCCGAACCCTAAACCGAACCCTAATCCGAAACCTAACCCGAACCCTAACACGAACCCTAACCCTAACCCTAACCCGAACCCTAACCCGAACTCTAACTCTATCCTAACACTAACCCCTATCCCTAACCCTAACCCGAAACCTAACCCTAACCCTAACCCGAACCCTAACCCGAACCCTAATCCTAACCCTAACCCGAACCCTAACCCTAACCCTAACTCTAACCCAAACCCTAACCCGAACCCTAACTCGAACCCAAACCCTAACCCGAACCCTAACCCGAACCCTATCCCTAAACCTAACCCTAACCCGAACCCGAACCGGAACCCTAACTCGAACCCTACCCCTAACCCTAATCCGAAACCTAACCCTAACCGTAACCCTAACCCTAACCCGAAACCGAAACCTAACCCTAAATCTAACCCGAACCCGAACCCTTAAACTAACCCGAACCCTAACCGTAACCCGACCCATAACCCTAACCCGAAAACTAACCCTAACCCTAACCCGAACCCGAACCCGAAACCTAAACCTAACCCTAACCCGAACCCTAACCCTAAACCGAACCCTAACCCTAAACCTAACCCGAAACTTAACCCTAACACTAACCCGAACCCTAACCCTAACCCGAACCCTAACGGTAACCCGAACCCGAACCCGAACCCTAACCCTAACCCGAACCCTAACCCTAACCCTAACCCGAACCCGAACCCTAACCCTAACACTAACCCGAACCCTATCCCTAACCCGAACACTCACCCTAACCCTAACAGCGAACCCAAACCCTAACCCTAACCCTAACCCTAACCCGAACCGTAACCCGAACCCTAAACCGAACCCCAACCCTAACCCTAACCCGAACCCGAACACGAACCCTAACCCTAACCGTAACCCTAACCCTAACCCGATCCCGAACCCTAACCATAACCCTAACCCGAACCTGAACTCTAACCCTAACCCGAACCCTAACCCTAACCCGAACCCTAACCCTAACCCGAAACCTAACCCTAACCCTAACCCGAACCCGAACCCTAACCCTAACCCTAACGCGAACCCTAACCCTAACCCGAAACCTAACCCTAAACCTAACCCGAAACTTAAACCTAACCCTAACCCGAACACTAACCCTAACCCGAACCCTAACCCTAACCCGAACCCGAACCCGAACCCGAACCCTAACCCTAACCTGAACCCTAACCTTAACCCTAACCGGAACCCTAACCCAAACACGAACCCTAACCCGAACCCGAACCCTAACCCTAACCCGAACCCGAACCCTAACCCTAACCCGAACCCTATCCCTAACAATAACCCGAACCCTAAACCTAACCCTAACCCGAACCCGAACCCTAACCCGAACCCTAACCCTAACCCTAACCCGAACACTAACCCGAACCCTAACCCGAACCCTTACCCGAACCCTAACCCTAACCCTAACCCGAACCCTAACCCGAACACTAACCCTAACCCGAACCCGAAACCTAACACTAACCCTAACCCTAAAACTAACCCGAACTCTAACCCTAACCCTAACCCTAACCTGAACCCTAACACGAACTCTAACTCGACCCTAACACTAATCCCTAACCCTAACCCTAACCCAAAACCTAACCCTAACCCGAAACCGAACCTTAACCCGAACCCTAACCCGAACCCTAACCCGAACCCTAACCCGAACCCTAACTCTAACCCTAACCCGAACCCTAACCCTAACCCTAACTCTAACCCAAACCCTAACCCGAACCATAACTCGAACCCAAACCCTAACCCAAAACCTAACCCGAACCCTAAACCTAACCCTAAGCCTAACCCGAACCCGAACCCTAACCCTAACACTAACCCAAAACCTAAACTTAACCCGAACCCTCACCCTAACCCTAACCCCCAACCCGATCCCTAACCCTAACCCTGACACTAACCCGAACCCTAACCCGAACCCTAAACCGAACCCCAACCCTAACCCTAACCCGAACCAGAACCCGAACACTAAACCTAACCCTAACCCTAACCCTAACCCGATCCCGAAACCTAAACCTAACCCTAACCCGAAACCGAACCCTAACCATAACCCGAACCCTAACCCGAACCCGAACCCTAAACCTAGCACGAAACCTAACCCTAACCCTAACCCGAACCCGAACCCTAACCCTAACACTAACCCGAACCCTAACCCTAACCCGAACCCTAACCCTAAACCTAACCCGAAACTTAACCCTAACCCTAACCCGAACACTAACCCTAATCCGAACCCTAACCCGAACCTGAACCCGAACCCGAAACCTAACCCTAACCCTACACCGAACCCTAACCCTAACCCTAACCCTAAACCTAACCCTAACCCGAACCCTAACCCTAACCCTAACCCTAACCCAAACCCTAACCCTAACTCTAACCCTAACACTAACCCTAACCCCTAACCCTAAACCTAACTCGAACCCTAACCCGAACCCTAACCTTAAACCTAACCCTAACCCGAACCCTAACACGAACTCTAACTCGAACCTAACCCTAACCCCTAACCATAACCCTAACCCGAAACCTAACCCTAACCCGAACCCGTACCCAAACCCGAACCCTAACCCGAACCCGAACCCTAACCCGAACCCTAACCCGAACCCTAACCCTAACCCGAACCCTAACCCTAACCCGAACCCTAACCCTAATCTAAACCCTAACCCAAACCCTAAACCGAACCCTAACTCGAACCCAAACCCTAACCCGAACCCTAACCCTAACCCTAAACCTAACCCGAACCCGAAACCTAACCCTAAACCTAACCCGAACCGTAACCCTAACCCGAACCCTCACCCTAACCCTAACCCCGAAACCGAACCCTAACCCTAAACCTAACCCGAACCCTAACCCTAACCCTAACCCTAACCCGAACCCTAACCCTAACCCCTAACCCTAACCCTAACCCTAACCCTAACCCTAACCCCGAAACCGGACCCTAACCCTAACCCTAACCCGAACCCTAACCCGAACCCTAACCCTAACCCGAACCCTAACCCTAACCCTAACCCGAACCCTAACCCTAACCCTAACCCGAACCCTAACCCTAACCCAAACCCTAACCCTAACCCTAACCCTAAACCAAACCCTAACCCTAACCCTAACCCTAACCCTAACCCTAACCCGAACCCTAACCCTAAACCTAAACCGAACCCTAACCCTAACCCGAACCCGAACCCTAACCCTAACCCTAACCCTAACCCAAACCCTAACCCTAACCCTAACCCTAAACCAAACCCTAACCCGAACCCTAACCCTAACCCTAAACCTAACCCGAACCCGAAACCTAACCCTAAACCTAACCCGAACCCTAACCCTAACCCTAACCCTAACCCTAACCCTAAACCGAACCCTAACCCTAACCCAAACCCTAACCCTAACCCTAACCCTAAACCAAACCCTAACCCTAACCCTAACCCTAACCCTAACCCGAAACCTAACCCTAACCCTAACCCGAACCCTAACCCTAACCCGAACCCGAAACCTAACCCTAACCCTAACCCTAACCCTAAACCTAACCCGAACCGTAACCCTAACCCTAACCCTAAACCCAACCCTATACCGAATCCTAACCCGAACCCTAACCCGAACCCTAACCCTTAACCCTAACCCGAACCCGAAACCTAACCCAAACCCGAACCCTAACCCTAACCCGAACGCGAACCCTAACCCTACCCCTAACCCTAACCCGAACCCTAACCCTAACCCTAACCCGAACCCTAACCCTAACCCGAACCCGAACCCTAACCCTAACCCTAACCCTAACCCTAACCCCTAAACCTAACCCGAACCCTAAACCTAACCCGAACCGTAACCCTAACCCTAACCCGAACCCTAACCCTAAACCTAACCCTAAACCTAACCCGAACCCTAACCCGAACTCTAACTCTATCCTAACACTAACCCCTATCCCTAACCCTAACCCGAAACCTAACCCTAACCCTAACCCGAACCCTAACCCGAACCCTAATCCTAACCCTAACCCGAACCCTAAACCTAACCCTAACTCTAACCCAAACCCTAACCCGAACCCTAACTCGAACCCAAACCCTAACCCGAACCCTAACCCGAACCCTATCCCTAACCCTAACCCTAACCCTAACCCGAACCCGAACCGGAACCCTAACTCGAACCCTACCCCTAACCCTAATCCGAAACCTAACCCTAACCGTAACCCTAACCCTAACCCGAAACCGAAACCTAACCCTAAATCTAACCCGAACCCGAACCCTTAAACTAACCCGAACCCTAACCCTAACCCGAACCATAACCCTAACCCGAAAACTAACCCTAACCCTAACCCGAACCCGAACCCGAAACCTAAACCTAACCCTAACCCGAACCCTAACCCTAAAACGAACCCTAACCCTAAACCTAACCCGAAACTTAACCCTAACACTAACCCGAACCCTAATCCTAACCCGAACCCTAACGGTTTTCCGAACCCGAACCCGAACCCTAACCCTAACCCGAAACCTAACCCTAACCCTAACCCGAACCCTAACCCTAAACCTAACCCGAAACTTAACCCTAACACTAACCCGAACCCTAACCCTAACCCGAACCCTAACGGTAACCCGAACCCGAACCCGAACCCTAACACTAACCCGAACCCTAACCCTAACCCTAACCCGAACCCTAACCCAAACCCGAACCATAACCCGAACCCGAACCCTAACCCTAACCCGATCCCGAACCCTAAACCTAACCCTAACCCTAACCCTAACCCCTAACCCTAACCCGAACCCGAACCCGAACCCTAACCCTACCCCGAACCCGATCCAAACCATAACCCTAACCCGAACCCGAACCCTAACCCAAACCTAACCCTAACCCTAACCCGAACCCTAACCCGAACCCTAACCCGAACCCTAACCAGAACCCTACCCAGAACCCTAACCCTAACCCTAACCCGAACCCTAACCCGAACACTAACCCTAACCCGAACCCGAAACCTAACCCTAACCCTAACCCTAAACCTAACCCGAACCCTAACCCTAACCCAAACCCTAACCTGAACCCTAACACGAACTCTAACTCGACCCTAACACTAAACCCTAACCCTAACCCTAACCCAAAACCTAACCCTAACCCGAACCCGAACCCTAACCCGAACCCCAACGCGAACCCTAACCCGAATCCTAACCCGAAACCTAACCCGAACCATAACTCTAACCCTAACCCGAACCCTAACCCTAACATTAACTCTAACCCAAACCCAAACCGAAACCTAACTCGAACCCAAACCCTAACCCGAACCCTAACCCGAACCCTAACCCTAACCCTAACCCGAACCCGAACCCTAACCCTAACACTAACCCGAACCCTATCCCTAACCCGAACACTCACCCTAAACCTAACAGCGAACCCAAACCCTAACCCTAACCCTAACCCTAACCCGAACCGTAACCCGATCCCTAAACCGAACCCCAACCCTAACCCTAACCCGAACCCGAACCCGAACCCTAACCCTAACCGTAACCCTAACCCTAACCCGATCCCGAACCCTAACCATAACCCTAACCCGAACCTGAACCCTAACCCTAACCCGAAACCTAACCCTAACCCGAACCCTAACCCTAACCCGAAACCTAACCCTAACCCTAACCCGAACCCGAACCCTAACCCTAACCCTAACCCGAACCCTAACCCTAACCCGAAACCTAACCCTAAACCTAACCCGAAACTTAAACCTAACCCTAACCCGAACACTAACCCTAACCCGAACCCTAACCCTAACCCGAACCCGAACCCGAACCCTAACCCTAACCCGAACCCTAACCCTAAGCCTAACCGGAACCCTAACCCAAACCCGAACCCTAACCCGAACCAGAACCCTAACCCTAACCCGAACCCGAACCCTAACCCTAACCCGAACCCTATCCCTAACCCTAACCCGAACCCAAAACCTAACCCTAACCCGAACCCGAACCCTAATCCGAACCCTAACCCTAACCCTAACCCGAACACTAACCCGAACCCTAACCCGAACCCTTACCCGAACCCTAACCCTAACCCTAACCCGAACCCTAACCCGAACACTAACCCTAACCCGAACCCGAAACCTAACACTAACCCTAACCCTAAACCTAACCCGAACTCTAACCCTAACCCTAACCCTAACCTGAACCCTAACACGAACTCTAACTCGACCCTAACACTAACCCCTAACCCTAACCCTAACCCAAAACCTAACCCTAACCCGAAACCGAACCTTAACCCGAACCCTAACGCGAACCCTAACCCGAACCCTAACCCGAACCCTAACCCGAACCCTAATCTAACCCTAACCCGAACCCTAACCCTAACCCTAACTCTAACCCAAACCCTAACCCGAACCCTAACTCGAACCCAAACCCTAACCCAAAACCTAACCCGAACCCTAAACCTAACCCTAAGCCTAACCCGAACCCGAACCCTAACCCTAACACTAACCCAAACCCTAACCTTAACCCGAACCCTCACCCTAACCCTAACCCCCAACCCGATCCCTAACCCTAACCCTAACACTAACCCGAACCCTAACCCGAACCCTAAACCGAACCCCAACCCTAACCCTAACCCGAACCCGAACCCGAAAACTAACCCTAACCCTAACCCTAACCCTAACCCGATCCCGAAACCTAAACCTAACCCTAACCCGAACCCGAACCCTAACCATAACCCGAACCCTAACCCGAACCCGAACCCTAAACCTAGCACGAAACCTAACCCTAACCCTAACCCGAACCCGAACCCTAACCCTAACACTAACCCGAACCCTAACCCTAACCCGAACCCTAACCCTAAACCTAACCCAAAACTTAACCCTAACCCTAACCCGAACACTAACCCTAACCCGAACCCTAACCCGAACCTGAACCCGAACCCGAACCCTAACCCTAACCCTACACCGAACCCTAACCCTAACCCTAACCCTAACCCTAAACCTAACCCTAACCCGAACCCTAACCCTAACCCTAACCCTAACCCAAACCCTAACCCTAACTCTAACCCTAACACTAACCCTAACCCCTAACCCTAAACCTAACTCGAACCCTAACCCGAACCCTAACCCTAAACCTAACCCTAACCCGAACCCTAACACGAACTCTAACTCGAACCTAACCCTAACCCCTAACCATAACCCTAACCCGAAACCTAACCCTAACCCGAACCCGTACCCAAACCCGAACCCTAACCCGAACCCGAACCCTAACCCGAACCCTAACCCTAACCCTAACCCGAACCCTAACCCTAATCTAAACCCTAACCCAAACCGTAAACCGAACCCTAACTCGAACCCAAACCCTAACCCGAACCCTAACCCTAACCCTAAACCTAACCCGAACCCGAAACCTAACCCTAAACCTAACCCGAACCCTAACCCTAACCCGAACCCTAACCCTAACCCTAACCCTAACCCGAACCCTAACCCTAACCCTAACCCGAACCCTAACACGAACCCTAACACGAACCCCAACCCTAACCCTAACCGGAACCCGAACCCGAACCCTAACCCTAACCCGAACCCTAACCCTAACCCCACCCTAACACTAAACCTAACCCTAACCGGAACCCTAACCCTACCCCTAAGCGACCCCTAACCTGAACCCTAACACGAACCCTAACCCTAACCCTAACCCTAACCGGAACCCTAACCCTAACCCTAACCCGAACCCTAACCCTAACCCGAACCCTAACCCAAACCCGAACCCTAACCCTAACCCGAAACCTAACCCTAACCCTAAACCTAACCCGAAACCTAAACCTAACCCGAACCCTAACCCTAAACCTAAACCGAAACCTGACCCGAACACTAACCCTAACCCTAACCCGAACCCTAACCCTAACACGAACCCTAACCCTAACCCTAACCCGAACCCTAAATCTAACCCTAACCCAAACCCTAACCGTAACCCGAACCCTAA
Source organism: Urocyon cinereoargenteus (assembly GCA_032313775.1). NCBI lineage: Eukaryota > Metazoa > Chordata > Mammalia > Carnivora > Canidae > Urocyon > Urocyon cinereoargenteus. The sequence goes on along the minus strand of JAVLSZ010000077.1, from coordinate 1,154,464 downwards.
CCATAACCATAATCCTAACCCTAACCCGAAACCTAACCCTAACCCTAACCCGAACCCTAACCCTACCCGAACCCTCACCCTAACCCTAACCCCGAACCCGAACCCTAACCATAACCCGAACACTAACACGAACCCTAACCCGAACCCGAACCCTAACCATAAACCTAAACCTAACCCGAACACTAACCCTAACCCGATCCCTAACCCTAACCCTAACACTAACCCTAACCCGAACCCTAACCCTAACCCTAACCTAACCCTAATCCGAACCCTAACCGTAACCCTAACCCTAACCCTAATCCTAACACTAACACCTAACCCTAACCCGAAACCTAACCCTAACCCTAACCAGAACCCGAAACCTAACCACTAACCCTAACCCGAACCCGAACCCTAAACCTAACCCTAATCCTAACCCTAACCCTAAACTTAACCCGAACCCGAACCCTAACTCTAACCCGAAATCTAACCCTAACCCTAACCCGAAACCGAAACCTAACCCGAACCCTAACCCTAACCTTAACCCGAACCCTAACACGAACCCTAACCCTAACCCGATCCCGAACCCTAACCCTAACCCTAAACCTAACCCGCACCCTAACCCTAACCCGAACCCGAACACTAACCCTAACCCTAACCCTAATCCTAACCCTAACCCGAACACTAACCTAACCCAAAACCGAAACCTAACCCTAAACCTAACCCTAACCCTAACCCTAACCCCAACCCTAAACCTAACACTAACCCTAACGCTAACCCGAACCCTAACCCTAAACCTAACCCCAACCCTAAACCTAACCCTAACCCTAAACCTAACCCCTAACCCGAACCCTAAACCTAACCCCAACCCTAAACCTAACCCGAACCCTAACCGTAACCCGAACCTTAACCTAACCCTAATCCGAACCCTAACCCTAACCCTAAACCTAACCCTAAACCTAACCCGAACCCTAACCCCTAACCCGAACCGGAACCCGAACCCGAACCGTAACCCTACCCCGAACCCGAACCAAACCATAACCCTAACCTGAACCCGAACCCTAACCCGAACCCTAACCCTAACACTAACCCGAACCTTAACCCTAACCCGAACCCGAACCCTAAACCGAACCCTAATCCGAAACCTAACCCGAACCCTAACACGAACCCTAACCCTAACCCTAACCCGAACCCTAACCCGAACTCTAACTCTATCCTAACACTAACCCCTATCCCTAACCCTAACCCGAAACCTAACCCTAACCCTAACCCGAACCCTAACCCGAACCCTAATCCTAACCCTAACCCGAACCCTAACCCTAACCCTAACTCTAACCCAAACCCTAACCCGAACCCTAACTCGAACCCAAACCCTAACCCGAACCCTAACCCGAACCCTATCCCTAAACCTAACCCTAACCCGAACCCGAACCGGAACCCTAACTCGAACCCTACCCCTAACCCTAATCCGAAACCTAACCCTAACCGTAACCCTAACCCTAACCCGAAACCGAAACCTAACCCTAAATCTAACCCGAACCCGAACCCTTAAACTAACCCGAACCCTAACCGTAACCCGACCCATAACCCTAACCCGAAAACTAACCCTAACCCTAACCCGAACCCGAACCCGAAACCTAAACCTAACCCTAACCCGAACCCTAACCCTAAACCGAACCCTAACCCTAAACCTAACCCGAAACTTAACCCTAACACTAACCCGAACCCTAACCCTAACCCGAACCCTAACGGTAACCCGAACCCGAACCCGAACCCTAACCCTAACCCGAACCCTAACCCTAACCCTAACCCGAACCCGAACCCTAACCCTAACACTAACCCGAACCCTATCCCTAACCCGAACACTCACCCTAACCCTAACAGCGAACCCAAACCCTAACCCTAACCCTAACCCTAACCCGAACCGTAACCCGAACCCTAAACCGAACCCCAACCCTAACCCTAACCCGAACCCGAACACGAAC
>JAVLSZ010000077.1:1145000-1147500 GCA_032313775.1 Urocyon cinereoargenteus | reverse complement strand
AACACTAACCCTAACCCGAACCCTAACCCTAACCCGAACCCGAAACCGAACCCTAACCCTAACCCGAACCCTAACCCTAACGCTAACCGGAACCCTAACCCAAACCCGAACCCTAACCCGAACACGAACCCTAACCCTAACCCGAACCCGAAACCTAACCCTAACCCGAAACCTATCCCTAACCCTAACCCGAACCCTAAACCTAACCCTAACCCGAACCCGAACCCTAACCCGAACCCTAACCCTAACCCTAACCCGAACCCTAACCCTAACCCTAACCCGAACCCTTACCCGAACCCTAACCCTAACCCTAACCCGAACCCTAACCCGAACACTAACCCTAACCCGAACCCGAAACCTAACACTAACCCTAACCCTAAACCTAACCCGAACTCTAACCCTAACCCTAACCCTAACCTGAACCCTAACACGAACTCTAACTCGACCCTAACACTAACCCCTAACCCTAACCCTAACCCAAAACCTAACCCTAACCCGAAACCGAACCTTAACCCGAACCCTAACGCGAACCCTAACCCGAACCCTAACCCGAACCCTAACCCGAACCCTAACTCTAACCCTAACCCGAACCCTAACCCTAACCCTAACTCTAACCCAAACCCTAACCCGAACCCTAACTCGAACCCAAACCCTAACCCAAAACCTAACCCGAACCCTAAACCTAACCCTAAGCCTAACCCAAACCCGAACCCTAACCCTAACACTAACCCAAACCCTAACCTTAACCCGAACCCTCACCCTAACCCTAACCCCCAAGCCGATCCCTAACCCTAACCCTAACACTAACCCGAACCCTAACCCGAACCCTAAACCGAACCCAACCCTAACCCTAACCCGAACCCGAACCCGAACCCTAACCCTAACCGTAACCCTAACCCTAACCCGATCCCGAAACCTAAACCTAACCCTAACCCTAACCCGAACCCGAACCCTAACCCTAACCCGAACCCTAACCCGAACCCGAACCCTAAACCTAACACGAAACCTAACCCTAACCCTAACCCGAACCCGAACCCTAACCCTAACACTAACCCGAACCCTAACCCTAACCCGAACCCTAACCCTAAACCTAACCCGAAACTTAACCCTAAACCTAACCCGAACACTAACCCTAACCCGAACCCTAACCCGAACCTGAACCCGAACCCGAACCCTAACCCTAACCCTACACCGAACCCTAACCCTAACCCTAACCCTAACCCTAACCCTAACCCTAACCCGAACCCTAACCCTAACCCTAACCCTAACCCTAACCCTAACCCAAACCCTAACCCTAACTCTAACCCTAACACTAACCCTAACCCCTAACCCTAAACTTAACTCGAACCCTAACCCGAACCCTAACCCTAAACCTAACCCTAACCCGAACCCTAACCCTCACCCCTAACCCTAACCCTAACCCTAACCCTAACCCTAACCCTAACCCTAACCCGAACCCTAACCCTAACCCTAACCCTAACCCTAACCCAAACCCTAACCCTAACTCTAACCCTAACACTAACCCTAACCCCTAACCCTAAACCTAACTCGAACCCTAACCCGAACCCTAACCCTAAACCTAACCCTAACCCGAACCCTAACCCGAACTCTAACTCGAACCTAACCCTAACCCCTAACCATAACCCTAACCCGAAACCTAACCCTAACCCGATCCCGTACCCAAACCCGAACCCTAACCCGAACCCGAACTCTAACCCGAACCCTAACCCGAACCCTAACCCTAACCCGAACCCTAACCCTAACCCTAACCCTAAACCAAACCCTAACCCTAAACCAAACCCTAACCCTAACCCTAACCCTAACCCTAACCCTAACCCGAACCCTAACCCTAACCCTAACCCGAACCCTAACCCTAACCCGAACCCGAACCCTAACCCTAACCCTAACCCTAACCCTAACCCGAACAGTAACCCTAACCCTAACCCTAAACCCAACCCTAAACCGAATCCTAACCCGAACCTTAACCCGAACCATAACCCTTAACCCTAACCCGAACCCGAAACCTAACCCAAACCCGAACCCTAACCCTAACCCGAACGCGAACCCTAACCCTAACCCTAACCCTAACCCTAACCCGAACCCTAACCCTAACCCTAACCCGAACCCTAACCCTAACCCGAAACCGAACCCTAACCCTAACCCTAACCCTAACCCTAACACTAAACCCTAAACCTAACCCGAACACTAAACCTAACCCGAACCGTAACCCTAACCCTAACCCGAACCCTAACCCTAAACCTAACCCTAAACCTAACCCGAACCCTAACCCGAACTCTAACTCTATCCTAACACTAACCCCTATCCCTAACCCTAACCCAAACCTAACCCTAACCCTAACCCGAACCCTAACCCGAACCCTAACCCGAACCCTAACCCGAACCCTGCCCCGAACCCTAACCCGAACCCTAACCCGAACCCTAACCCTAACCCTAACCCGAACCCGAACCCTAAACCTAACACGAAACCTAACCCTAACCCT
>JAVLSZ010000077.1:1127500-1130000 GCA_032313775.1 Urocyon cinereoargenteus | reverse complement strand
CCCTAATCCTAACCCTAACCCGAACCCTAACCCTAACCCTAACTCTAACCCAAACCCTAACCCGAACCCTAACTCGAACCCAAACCCTAACCCGAACCCTAACCCGAACCCTATCCCTAACCCTAACCCTAACCCGAACCCGAACCGGAACCCTAACTCGAACCCTACCCCTAACCCTAATCCGAAACCTAACCCTAACATTAACCCTAACCCTAACCCGAAACCGAAACCTAACCCTAAATCTAACCCGAACCCGAACCCTTAAACTAACCCGAACCCTAACCCTAACCCGAACCATAACCCTAACCCGAAAACTAACCCTAACCCTAACCCGAACCCGAACCCGAAACCTAAACCTAACCCGAACCCGAACCCTAACCCTAAACCGAACCCTAACCCTAAACCTAACCCGAAACTTAACCCTAACACTAACCCGAACCCTAACCCTAACCCGAACCCTAACGGTTTTCCGAACCCGAACCCAAACCCTAACCCTAACCCTAACCCCTAACCCTAACCCTAACCCTAACCCTAACCCTAACCCGAAACCTAACCCTAACCCAAACCCTAACCCTAACCCTAACCCTAAACCAAACCCTAACCCTAACCCTAAACCTAACCCTAACCCGAACCCGAACCCTAACCCTAACCCTAACCCGAACCCGAACCCGAACCCGAACCCTAACCCTAACCCTAACCCTAACCCGAACCGTAACCCTAACCCTAACCCTAAACCCAACCCTAAACCGAATCCTAACCCGAACCCTAACCCGAACCCTAACCCTTAACCCTAACACGAACCCGAAACCTAACCCAAACCCGAACCCTAACCCTAACCCGAACGTGAACCCTAACCCTAACCCTAACCCTAACCCTAACCCGAACCCTAACCCTAACCCTAACCCGAACCCTAACCCTAACCCGAACCCGAACCCTAACCCTAACCCTAACCCTAACACTAACGCCTAAACCTAACCCGAACCCTAAACCTAACCCGAACCGTAACCCTAACCCTAACCCGAACCCTAACCCTAAACCTAACCCTAAACCTAACCCGAACCCTAACCCGAACTCTAACTCTATCCTAACACTAACCCCTATCCCTAACCCTAACCCGAAACCTAACCCTAACCCTAACCCGAACCCTAACCCGAACCCTAATCCTAACCCTAACCCGAACCCTAACCCTAACCCTAACTCTAACCCAAACCCTAACCCGAACCCTAACTCGAACCCAAACCCTAACCCGAACCCTAACCCGAACCCTATCCCTAACCCTAACCCTAACCCGAACCCGAACCGGAACCCTAACTCGAACCCTACCCCTAACCCTAATCCGAAACCTAACCCTAACATTAACCCTAACCCTAACCCGAAACCGAAACCTAACCCTAAATCTAACCCGAACCCGAACCCTTAAACTAACCCGAACCCTAACCCTAACCCGAACCATAACCCTAACCCGAAAACTAACCCTAACCCTAACCCGAACCCGAACCCGAAACCTAAACCTAACCCGAACCCGAACCCTAACCCTAAACCGAACCCTAACCCTAAACCTAACCCGAAACTTAACCCTAACACTAACCCGAACCCTAACCCTAACCCGAACCCTAACGGTTTTCCGAACCCGAACCCAAACCCTAACCCTAACCCGAACCCCAACCCTAACCCTAACCCGAACCCTAACCCAAACCCAAACCATAACCCGAACCCGAACCCTAACCCTAACCCGATCCCGAACCCTAAACCTAACGCTAACCCTAACCCTAACCCCTAACCCTAACCCGAACAAGAACCTGAACCCTAACCCTACCCCGAACCCGAACCAAACCATAACCCTAACCCGAACCCGAACCCTAACCCAAACCTAACCCTAACCCTAACCCGAACCCTAACCCGAACCCTAACCCGAACCCTAACCCGAACCCTGCCCCGAACCCTAACCCTAACCCTAACCCGAACCCTAACCCTAACCCTAACCCGAACCCGAACCCTAAACCTAACACGAAACCTAACCCTAACCCTAACCCGAACCCGAACCCTAACCCTAACCCGAAACATAACCCTAACCCTAACCCGAACACTAACCCTAATTCGAACCCTAACCCGAACCTGAACCCGAACCCGAACCCTAACCCTAACCCTACACCGAACCCTAACCCTAACCCTAACCCTAACCCTAACCCTAACCCGAACCCTAACCCTAACCCTAACCCTAACCCTAACCCAAACCCTAACCCTAACTCTAACCCTAACACTAACCTAACCCCTAACCCTAAACCTAACTCGAACCCTAACCCGAACCCTAACCCTAAACCTAACCCTAACCCGAACCCTAACCCGAACTCTAACTTGAACCTAAACCTAACCCCTAACCATAACCCTAACCCGAAACCTAACCCTAACCCGAACCCGTACCCAAACCCGAACCCTAACCCGAACCTGAACCCTAACCCGAACCCTAACCCGAACCCTAACCCTAAACAGAACCCTAACC
>JAVLSZ010000077.1:1117500-1122500 GCA_032313775.1 Urocyon cinereoargenteus | reverse complement strand
ACCCGAACCCGAACCCTAACCCTTAACCCTAACACGAACCCGAAACCTAACCCAAACCCGAACCCTAACCCTAACCCGAACGTGAACCCTAACCCTAACCCTAACCCTAACCCGAACCCTAACCCTAACCCTAACCCGAACCCTAACCCTAACCCGAACCCGAACCCTAACCCTAACCCTAACCCTAACCCTAACCCCTAAACCTAACCCGAACCCTAAACCTAACCCGAACCGTAACCCTAACCCTAACCCGAACCCTAAACCTAAACCTAACCCTAAACCTAACCCGAACCCTAACCCGAACTCTAACTCCATCCTAACACTAACCCCTATCCCTAAACCTAACCCGAAACCTAACCCTAACCCTAACCCGAACCCTAACCCGAACCCTAATCCTAACTCTAACCCGAACCCTAACCCTAACCCTAACTCTAACCCAAACCCTAATCCGAACCCTAACTCGAACCCAAACCCTAACCCGAACCCTAACCCGAACCCTATCCCTAACCCTAACCCTAACCCGAACCCGAACCGGAACCCTAACTCGAACCCTACCCCTAACCCTAATCCGAAACCTAACCCTAACATTAACCCTAACCCTAACCCGAAACCGAAACCTAACCCTAAATCTAACCCGAACCCGAACCCTTAAACTAACCCGAACCCTAACCCTAACCCGAAACATAACCCTAACCCGAAAACTAACCCGAACCCTAACCCTTAACCCTAACCCGAACCCGAAACCTAACCCAAACCCGAACCCTAACCCTAACCCGAACGCGAACCCTAACCCTAACCCTAACCCTAACCCTAACCCGAACCCTAACCCTAACACTAACCCGAACCCTAATCCTAACCCGAACCCGAACCCTAACCCTAACCCTAACCCTAACACTAACCCCTAAACCTAACCCGAACCCTAAACCTAACCCGAACCGTAACCCTAACCCTAACCCGAACCCTATCCCTAAACCTAACCCTAAACCTAACCCGAACCCTAACCCGAACTCTAACTCTATCCTAACGCTAACCCCTATCCCTAACCCTAACCCGAAACCTAACCCAAACCCTAACCCGAACCCTAACCCGAACCCTAATCCTAACCCTAACCCGAACCCTAAACCTAACCCTAACTCTAACCCAAACCCTAAACCGAACCCTAACTCGAACCCAAACCCTAACCCGAATCCTAACCCGAACCCTATCCCTAACCCTAACCCTAACCCGAACCCGAACCGGAACCCTAACTCGAACCCTACCCCTAACCCTAATCCGAAACCTAACCCTAACGGTAACCCTAACCCTAACCCGAAACCGAAACCTAACCCTAAATCTAACCCGAACCCGAACCCTTAAACTAACCCGAACCTTAACCCTAACCCGAACCATAACCCTAACCCGAAAACTAACCCTAACCCTAACCCGAACCCGAACCCGAAACCTAAACCTAACCCTAACCCGAACCCTAACCCTAAACCGAACCCTAACCCTAAACCTAACCCGAAACTTAACCCTAACACTAACCCGAACCCTAAACCTAACCCGAACCCTAACGGTTTTCCGAACCCGAACCCGAACCCTAACCCTAACCCGAACCCTAACCCGAACCCTAACCCTAACCCTAACCCGAACCCTAACCCAAACCCAAACCATAACCCGAACCCGAACCCTAACCCTAACCCGATCCCGAACCCTAAACCTAACGCTAATCCTAACCCTAACCCCTAACCCTAACCCGAACCCGAACCCGAACCGTAACCCTACCCCGAACCCGAACCAAACCATAACCCTAACCCGAACCCGAACCCTAACCCAAACCTAACCCTAACCCTAACACGAACCCTAACACGAACCCTAACCCGAACCCTAACCTGAACCCTGCCCCGAACCCTAACCCTAACCCTAACCCGAACCCTAACCCGAACACTAACCCTAACCCGAACCCTAACCCTAACCTGAACCCGAACCCGAACCCTAACCCTAACCCTACAACGAACCCTAACCCTAACCCTAACCCTAACCCTAACCCTAACCCGAACCCTAACCCTAACCCTAACCCTAACCCTAACCCTAAGCCAAACCCTAACCCTAACTCTAACCCTAACACTAACCCTAACCCCTAACCCTAAACCTAACTCGAACCCTAACCCGAACCCTAACCCTAACCCTAACCCTAACCCTAACCTGAACCCTAACCCGAACTCTAACTCGAACCTAACCCTAACCCCTAACCCTAACCCTAACCCGAAACCTAACCCTAACCCGAACCCGTACCCAAACCCGAACCCTAACCCGAACCCGAACCCTAACCCGAACCCTAACCCGAACCCTAACCCTAACCCGAACCCTAACCCTAACCCTAACCCGAACCCTAACCCTAATCTAAACCCTAACCCAAACCCTAAACCGAACCCTAACTCGAACCCAAACCCTAACCCGAACCCTAACCCAACCCTAAACCTAACCCGAACCCGAAACCTAACTCTAACCCTAACACGAACCCTAACCCTAACCCGAACCCTCACCCTAACCCTAACCCCGAAACCGAACCCTAACCCTAACCCGAACCCTAACCCTAACCCTAACCCTAACCCGAACCCTAACCCTAACCCCTAACCCTAACCCTAACCCTAACCCTAACCCGAACCCTAACCCTAACCCAAACACTAACCCTAACCCTAACCCTAAACCAAACCCTAACCCTAACCCTAACCCTAACCCTAACCCTAACCCGAACCCTAAACCTAACCCTAACCCGAAACCTAACCCTAACCCGAACCCGAACCCTAACCCTAACCCTAACCCTAACCCTAACCCGAGCCGTAACCCTAACCCTAACCCTAAACCCAACCCTAAACCGAATCCTAACCCGAACCCTAACCCTAACCCGAACCCTAACCCTAACCCTAACCCTAACCCTAAACCAAACCCTAACCCTAACTCTAACCCTAACACTAACCCTAACCCCTAACCCTAAACCTAACTCGAACCCTAACCCGAACCCTAACCGTAAACCTAACCCTAACCCGAACCCTAACCCGAACTCTAACTCGAACCTAACCCTAACCCCTAACCATAACCCTAACCCGAAACCTAAACCTAACCCGAACCCGTACCCAAACCCGAACCCTAACCCGAACCCGAACCCTAACCCGAACCCTAACCCGAACCCTAACCCTAAACCGAACCCTAACCCTAACCCTAACCCGAACCCTAACCCTAATCTAAACCCTAACCCAAACCCTAAACCGAACCCTAACTCGAACCCAAACCCTAACCCGAACCCTAACCCTAACCCTAAACCTAACCCGAACCCGAAACCTAACCCTAAACCTAACCCGAACCCTAACCCTAACCCGAACCTTCACCCTAACCCTAACCCCGAAACCGAACCCTAACCCTAACCCTAACCCGAACCCGAACCCTAACCCTAACCCTAACCCGAACCCTAACCCTAACCCCTAACCCTAACCCTAACCCTAACCCTAACCCTAACCCGAAACCTAACCCTAACCCAAACCCTAACCCTAACCCTAACCCTAAACCAAACCCTAACCCTAACCCTAAACCTAACCCTAACCCGAACCCGAACCCTAACCCTAACCCTAACCCGAACCCGAACCCGAACCCGAACCCTAACCCTTAACCCTAACACGAACCCGAAACCTAACCCAAACCCGAACCCTAACCCTAACCCGAACGTGAACCCTAACCCTAACCCTAACCCTAACCCGAACCCTAACCCTAACCCTAACCCGAACCCTAACCCTAACCCGAACCCGAACCCTAACCCTAACCCTAACCCTAACCCTAACCCCTAAACCTAACCCGAACCCTAAACCTAACCCGAACCGTAACCCTAACCCTAACCCGAACCCTAACCCTAAACCTAACCCTAAACCTAACCCGAACCCTAACCCGAACTCTAACTCCATCCTAACACTAACCCCTATCCCTAAACCTAACCCGAAACCTAACCCTAACCCTAACCCGAACCCTAACCCGAACCCTAATCCTAACCCTAACCCGAACCCTAACCCTAACCCTAACTCTAACCCAAACCCTAATCCGAACCCTAACTCGAACCCAAACCCTAACCCGAACCCTAACCCGAACCCTATCCCTAACCCTAACCCTAACCCGAACCCGAACCGGAACCCTAACTCGAACCCTACCCCTAACCCTAATCCGAAACCTAACCCTAACATTAACCCTAACCCTAACCCGAAACCGAAACCTAACCCTAAATCTAACCCGAACCCGAACCCTTAAACTAACCCGAACCCTAACCCTAACCCGAACCATAACCCTAACCCGAAAACTAACCCTAACCCTAACCCGAACCCGAACCCGAACCCGAAACCTAAACCTAACCCGAACCCGAACCCTAACCCTAAACCGAACCCTAACCCTAAACCTAACCCGAAACTTAACCCTAACACTAACCCGAACCCTAACCCTAACCCGAACCCTAACGGTTTTCCGAACCCGAACCCAAACCCTAACCCTAACCCGAACCCCAACCCTAACCCTAACCCGAACCCTAACCCAAACCCAAACCATAACCCGAACCCGAACCCTAACCCTAACCCGATCCCGAACCCTAAACCTAACGCTAACCCTAACCCTAACCCCTAACCCTAACCCGAACAAGAACCCGAACCCTAACCCTACCCCGAACCCGAACCAAACCATAACCCTAACCCGAACCCGAACCCTAACCCAAACCTAACCCTAACCCTAACCCGAACCCTAACCCGAACCCTAACCCGAACCCTAACCCGAACCCTGCCCCGAACCCTAACCCTAACCCTAACCCGAACCCTAACCCTAACCCTAACCCGAACCCGAACCCTAAACCTAACACGAAACCTAACCCTAACCCTAACCCGAACCCGAACCCTAACCCTAACACTAACCCGAACCCTAACCCTAACCCGAACCCTAACCCTAACCCTAACCCGAAACTTAACCCTAACCCTAACCCGAACACTAACCCT
>JAVLSZ010000077.1:1095000-1115000 GCA_032313775.1 Urocyon cinereoargenteus | reverse complement strand
TAACCCGAACCCGAAACCTAACCCAAACCCGAACCCTAACCCTAACCCGAACGCGAACCCTAACCCTAACCCTAACCCTAACCCTAACCCGAACCCTAACCCTAACCCTAACCCGAACCCTAACCCTAACCCGAACCCGAACCCTAACCCTAACCCTAACCCTAACACTAACCCCTAAACCTAACCCGAACCCTAAACCTAACCCGAACCGTAACCCTAACCCTAACCCGAACCCTATCCCTAAACCTAACCCTAAACCTAACCCGAACCCTAACCCGAACTCTAACTCTATCCTAACGCTAACCCCTATCCCTAACCCTAACCCGAAACCTAACCCAAACCCTAACCCGAACCCTAACCCGAACCCTAATCCTAACCCTAACCCGAACCCTAAACCTAACCCTAACTCTAACCCAAACCCTAAACCGAAACCTAACTCGAACCCAAACCCTAACCCGAACCCTAACCCGAACCCTATCCCTAACCCTAACCCTAACCCGAACCCGAACCGGAACCCTAACTCGAACCCTACCCCTAACCCTAATCCGAAACCTAACCCTAACCGTAACCCTAACCCTAACGCGAAACCGAAACCTAACCCTAAATCTAACCCGAACCCGAACCCTTAAACTAACCCGAACCTTAACCCTAACCCGAACCATAACCCTAACCCGAAAACTAACCCTAACCATAACCCGAACCCGAACCCGAAACCTAAACCTAACCCTAACCCGAACCCTAACCCTAAACCGAACCCTAACCCTAAACCTAACCCGAAACTTAACCCTAACACTAACCCGAACCCTAACCCTAACCCGAACCCTAACGGTTTTCCGAACCCGAACCCGAACCCTAACCCTAACCCGAACCCTAACCCGAACCCTAACCCTAACCCTAACCCGAACCCTAACCCAAACCCAAACCATAACCCGAACCCGAACCCTAACCCTAACCCGATCCCGAACCCTAAACCTAACGCTAATCCTAACCCTAACCCCTAACCCTAACCCGAACCCGAACCCGAACCCTAACCCTACCCCGAACCCGAACCAAACCATAACCCTAACCCGAACCCGAACCCTAACCCAAACCTAACCCTAACCCTAACACGAACCCTAACCCGAACCCTAACCCGAACACTAACCTGAACCCTGCCCCGAACCCTAACCCTAACCCTAACCCGAACCCTAACCCGAACACTAACCCTAACCCGAACCCTAACCCTAACCTGAACCCGAACCCGAACCCTAACCCTAACCCTACACCGAACCCTAACCCTAACCCTAACACTAACCCTAACCCGAACCCTAACCCTAACCCTAACCCTAACCCTAACCCTAAGCCAAACCCTAACCCTAACTCTAACCCTAACACTAACCCTAACCCCTAACCCTAAACCTAACTCGAACCCTAACCCGAACCCTAACCCTAACCCTAACCCTAACCTGAACCCTAACCCGAACTCTAACTCGAACCTAACCCTAACCCCTAACCCTAACCCTAACCCGAAACCTAACCCTAACCCGAACCCGTACCCAAACCCGAACCCTAACCCGAACCCGAACCCTAACCCTAACCCCGAAACCGAACCCTAACCCTAACCCTAACCCGAACCCTAACCCTAACCCTAACCCTAACCCGAACCCTAACCCTAACCCCTAACCCTACCCCTAACCCTAACCCTAACCCGAACCCTAACCCTAACCCAAACCCTAACCCTAACCCTAACCCTAAACCAAACCCTAACCCTAACCCTAACCCTAACCCTAACCCTAACCCGAACCCTAAACCTAACCCTAACCCGAAACCTAACCCTAACCCGAACCCGAACCCTAACCCTAACCCTAACCCTAACCCTAACCCTAACCCGAGCCGTAACCCTAACCCTAACCCTAAACCCAACCCTAAACCGAATCCTAAACCGAACCCTAACCCGAACCCTAACCCTTAACCCTAACCCGAACCCGAAACCTAACCCAAACCCGAACCCTAACCCTAACCCGAACGCGAACCCTAACCCTAACCCTAACCCTAACCCTAACCCTAACCCGAACACAAACCCTAACCCTAACCCGAACCCTAACCCTAACCCGAAACCGAACCCTAACCCTAACCCTAACCCTAACCCTAACCCCTAACCCTAACCCGAACCCTAAACCTAACCCGAACCGTAACCCTAACCCTAACCCGAACCCTAACCCTAAACCTAACCCTAACCCTAAATCGAACCCTAACCCGAACCCTAACCCTAACCCTAACCCTAACCCAAACCCTAACCCGAACTCTAACTCGACCCTAACCCTAACCCCTAACCCTAACCCGAAACCTAACCCTAACCCGAAGCCGTACCCGAACCCGAACCCTAACCTGAACCCGAAACCTAACCCGAACCCTAACCTGAACCCTAACCCGAACCCTAACCCGAACCCTAACCCGAAACCTAACCCTAACCCTAATCCGAACCCTAACCCTAATCCTAACTCTAACCCAAACCCTAACCCGAACACTAACTCTAACCCAAATCTAACCCGAACCCTAACCCGAAACCTAACCCTAACCCTAACCCTAACCCGAACCCGAACCCTAACCCTAACCCTAACCCGAACCCTAACCCTACCCGAATCCTCACCCTCACCCTAACCCCGAACCAGAACCCTAACCCTAACCCTAACCCGAACCCTAACACGAACCCTAACACGAACCCCAACCCTAACCCTAACCCGAACCCGAACCCGAAACCTAACCCTAACCCGAACCCTAACCCTAACCCCAACCTAACACTAACCCTAACCCTAACCGGAACCCTAACCCTACCCCTAAGCCGACCCCTAACCCGAACCCTAACACGAACCCTAACCCTAACCCTAACCCGAACCCTAACCCTAACCCGAACCCTAACCCTAACCCTAACCCGAACCCTAACCCTAAACCTAACCCGAAACTTAACCCTAACCCTAACCCGAACCCTAACACTAACCTGAACCCGAACCCTAACCCTAACCCGAACCCTAACCCTAACCCGAACCCGAACCCTAACCCAAACACGAACCCTAACCCGAACCAGAACCCTAACACTAACCCTAACCCTAACCCTAACACTAACCCAAACCCTAACCCTAACCCTAACCGAAACCCTAACCCTAACCCTAACCCTAACCCGAACCCGAACCCTAACCCTAACCCCTAACCCTAACCCTAACCGGAACCCGAACCCTAACCCTAACCTTAACACCTAACCCTAACCCAAACCCAAACCCTAACCCGAACCCTAACCCTAACCCTAACCCTAACCCTAACCCTAACCCGAACCGGAACCCTAACTCAAACCCTACCCCTAACCCTAATCCGAAACCAAACCCTAACCGTAACACTAACCCTAACCCGAAACCTAAACCTAACCCTAACCCTAACCCGAACCCGAACCCTTAAACTAACCCGAACCCTAACCCTAACCCGAACCCTAACCCTAACCCGAAAACTAACCCTAACCCTAACCCGAACCCGAACCCGAAACCTAAACCTAACCCTAACCCGAACCCTAACCCTAACCCGAACCCTAACCCTAAACCTAACCCGAAACTTAACCCTAACCCTAACCCGAACCCTAACCCTAACTCGAACCCTAACGCTTTTCCTAACCCGAACCCGAACCCTAACCCTAACCCGAACCCGAACCCTAAACCTAACCCTAACCCTAACCCTAACCCCTAACCTTAACCCGAACCCGAACCCTAACCCTACCCCGAACCCGAACCAAACCATAACCCTAACCCGAACCCGAACCCTAACACAAACCTAACCCTAACCCTAACCCGAACCCTAACCCTAACCCGAACCCGAACCCTAACCCTAACCCTAACCCTAACCCTAACCCGAACCGTAACCCTAACCCTAACCCTAAACCCAACCCTAAACCGAATCCTAACCCGAACCCTAACCCGAACCCTAACCCTTAACCCTAACCCGAACCCGAAACCTAACCCAAACCCGAACCCTAACCCTAACCCGAACGCGAACCCTAAACCTAAACCGAACCCGAACCCGAAACCTAAACCTAGCCCTAACCCTAACCCGAACCCTAACCCGAACACTAACCCTAACCCAAACCCTTACCCGAACCCTAACCCGAATCCTAACTCTAACCCGAACCCTAAACCGAACCCTAACCCGAACCCTAATCCTAACCCTAACCCTAACCCTAAACCGAACCCTAACGCTAACCCTAACCCTAACCCTAACCCTAACCCAAAACCGAACCCTAACCCTAAACCTAACCCAAAACCTAACCCTAACCCTAACCCTAACCCTAAACCTAACCCCTAACCCTAACCCGAACCCTAAAACTAACCCGAACCATAACCCTAACCCTAACCCGAAACCTAACCCTAAACCTAACCCTTACCCTAACTCGAACCCTAACCCGAACCCTAACCCTAACCCTAACCCTAACCCGAACCCTAACCCGAACTCTAACTCGACCCTAACCCTAACCCGTAACCCTAACCCGAAACCTAACCCTAACCCGAACCCGTACCCGAACCCGAACCCTAACCCGAACCCGAAACCTATCCCGAACCCTAACCCGAACCCTAACCCGAACCCTAACCCGAAACCTAACCCTAACCCTAACCCGAACCCTAACCCTAATCCTAACTCTAACCGAAACCCTAACCCGAACACTAACTCTAACCCAAACCCTAACCCGAACCCTAACCCGAAACCTAACCCTAACCCTAACCCTAACCTGAACCCGAACCCTAACCCTAACCCTCACCCGAACCCAAACCCTACCCGAATCCTCACCCTAACCCTAACACCGAAACAGAACCCTAACCCTAACCCTAACCCGAACCCTAACACGAACCCTAACACGAAGCCCAACCCTAACCCTAACCCGAACCCGAACCCGAACCTTAACCCTAACCCGAACCCTAACCCTAACCCCACCCTAACACTAACCCTAACCCTAACCGGAACCCTAACCCTACCCCTAAGCCGACCCCTAACCCGAACCCTAACACGAACCCTAACCCTAACCCTAACCCTAACCCGAACCCTAACCCTTACCCGAACCCGAACCCTAACCCTAACCCGAACCCTAACCCTAACCCGAACCCTAACCCTAAAAGGAACCCGAACCCTAACCCTAACCCGAAACCTAAACCGAACCCAACCCTAACCCGAACCCTAACCCTAACCCGAAACCTAACCCTAACCCTAAACCTAACCCGAAACCTAAACCTAACCCAAACCCTAACCCTAAACCTAAACCGAACCCTAACCCGAACCCTAACCCTAACCCTAACCCGAACCCTAACCCTAACCCGAACCCTAACCCTAACCCTAACCTGAACCCTAACCCTAACCCTAACCCAAACCCTAACCGTAACCCGAACCCTATCCCTAACCATAACCCTAACCCTAACCCGAACCCTAACCCGAAACCTAACCCGAACCCTAACCCGAACCCTAACCCTAACCCTAACCCGAACCCTAACCCGACTCTAACTCTACCCTAACACTAACCCCTATCCCTAACCCTAACCCGAAACCTATCCCTAACCCTAACCCGAACCCTAACCCGAACCCTAATCCTAACCCTAACCCGAACCCTAACCCTAACCCTAACTCTAACCCAAACCCTAACACGAACCCTAACTCGAACCCAAACCCTAACCCGAACCCTAACCCGAACCCTAACCCTAACCCTAACCCTAACCCGAACCCGAACCCTAACCCTAACCCTAAACCTAACCCTAACCCTAACCCGAACCCTGACCCTAACCCTAACCCCGAACCCGAACCCTAACCCTAACCCTAACCCTAACCCGAACCATAACCCTAACCCGAACCCTAACCGTAACCCGACCCTAACCCTAAACCTAACCCTAACCGGAACCCTAACCCTAACACTAACCCGACCCCTAACCCGAACCCTAACACGAACCCTAACCCTAAACCTAACCCTAACCCTAACCCTAACAATAACCCCTATCCCTAACCCGAACCCTAACCCTAACCCGAACCCTAACCCTAACCCTAACCCGAACCCTAACCCTAACCCTAACCCGAAACCGAACCCTAACCCTAACCCTAACCCGAAACCTAACCCTAAACCTAAACCGAAACTTAACCCTAACCCTAACCCGAACCCTAACACTAACCTGAACCCGAACCCTAACCCTAACCCGAACCCTTACCCTAACCCGAACCCGAACCCTAACCCAAACACGAACCCTAACCCGAACCCGAACCCTAACCCTCACCCTAACCCTAACCCGAACCCGAAACCTAACCCGAACCCCACCCCTAACCCTAATCCGAACCCTAACCCTAACCGTAACCCTAACCCGATCCTGAAACCTAACCCTAACACTAACCCTAACCCAAACCCTAACCCGAACCCTAACTCGAACCCAAACCCTAACCCGAACCCTAAACCGAACCCTAACCCTAACCCTAACCATAACCCGAACCCGAACCCTAACCCTAACCCTAACCCGAACCCTAACCCTAACCCGAACCCTCACCCTAACCCTAACCCCGAACCCGAACCCTAACCCTAAACCTAACCCTAACCCGAACCCTAACCCGAACCCGAAACCTAACCCGAACCCCACCCCTAACCCTAATCCGAACCCTAACCCTAACCGTAAACCTAACCCTAACCCGATCCCGAACCCTAACCCTAACCCTAACCCGAACCCGAACCCTAACCCTAACCCGAACCCTAACCCTAACCCGAACCCTAACCCTAACCCGAAACCTAACCCGAACCCTAACCCGAACCCGAACCCTAACCCTAACACTAACCCGAACCCTAAACCTAACCCGAACCCTAACCCTAAACCTAACCCGAAACTTAAACCTAACCCTAACCCGAACACTAACCCTAACCCGAACCCTAACCCGAACCCGAACCCGAACCCTAACCCTAACCCGAAACCTAACCCTAACCCTAACCGGAACCCTAACCCAAACCCGAACCTTAACCCGAACCCGAACCCTAACCCTAACCCGAACCCGAACCCTAACGCTAACCCGATCCCTATCCCTAACCCTAACACGTACCCTAAACCTAACCCTAACCCGAACCCTAACCCTAACCCGAACCCTAACCCTAACCCTAACCCGAATCCTAACCCTAACCCTAAACCGAACCCTAACCCGAACCCTAACCCTAACCCTAACACTAACCCAAACCCTAACCTGAACCCTAACCCGAACCCTAACCCGAACCCTAACCCGAACCCTAACCCTAACCCTAAACCTAACCCTAACCCTAAACCTAACCCTAAACCGAACCCTAACCCTAACCCGAACCCGAACCCTAACCCTAACACTAAACCTAACACTAACCCTATTCCGAAACCTAACGCTAACCCGAATCCTAACCCTAACCCTAACCCGAACCCTAACCCGAACACTAACCCTAACCCTAACCCGAACCCTAACCCCTAACCCGATCCCGAACCCGAACCGGAACCCTAACCCGACCCCGAACCCGAACCAAACCATAACCCTAACCCGAACCCAAACCCTAACCCGAACCCTTACCCTAACCCTAACCCGAACCCTAACCCTAACCCGAACCCGAACACTAACCCGAACCCTAACCCGAACACTAACCCGAACCCTAACCCTAACCCTAACCCGAACCCTAACCCGAACTCTAATTCGACCCTAACACTAACCCCTAACCCTAACCCTAACCCGAAACCTAACACTAACCCTAACCCGAACCCTAACCCGAACCCTAATCCTAACCCTAACCCGAACCCTAACCCTAACCCTAACTCTAACCCAAACCCTAACCCGAACCCTAACTCGAAACCAAACCCTAACCCGAACCCTAACCCGAACCCTATCCCTAACCCTAACCCTAACCCTAACCCGAACCCTAACCCTAACCCTAACCCGAACCCTAACACTAACCCAAAACCTGAACCTAACCCTAACCTCGAACCCGAACTCTAACCCTAACCCTAACCCTAACCCGAACCATAACCCTAACCCGAACCCTAACCTAACCCGACTCTAAACCTAACCCTAACCCTAACCGGAACCCTAACCCTAACCCTAACCCGACCCCTAAACCGAACCCTAACACGAACCCTAAACCTAAACCTAACACTAACCCTAACCCTAACACTAACCCCTATCCCTAACCCGATACCTAACCCGAACCCGAACCCTAACCCTAACCCTAACCCGAACCCTAACCCAAACCCGAACCCGAACCCGAACACTAACCCTAACCCTAACCCTAACCCTAACACTAACCCGAACCCTAAACCTAACCCAAACCCGAACCCTAACCCTAACCATAACCCTAACCCTAACCCGAATCCGAACCCTAACCCTAACCCCTAAACCTAACCCTAACCCGAACCCGAACCCTAAACCTAACCCTAACACCTAACCCTAACCCTAACCCAAACTCTAACCCGAACCCTAACCCTAACCCTAAACCTAACCCTAACCCGAACCCGAACCCTAACCCGAAACCCACCCCTAACCCTAATCCGAACCCTAACCCTAACCGTAAACCTAACCCTAACCCGAACCCGAAACCTAACCCTAACCCTAACCCGAACCCGAACCCTAACCCTAACCCTAACCCGAACCCTAACCCTAACCCGAACCCTAACCCTAAACCTAAACAGAAACTAAACCCTAACCCTAACCCGAACCCTAACACTAACCCGAACGCGAACCCTAACCATAACCCTAACCCTAACCCTAACCCGAACCCTAACCCTAACCCTAACCCGAACCCTAACCCTAACCCGAACGCGAACCCTAACCCTAACCCTAACCCTAACCCTAACCCTAACCCGAAACCTAAACCTAACCCGAACCGTAACCCTAACCCTAACCCGAACCCTAACCCTAAACCTAACCCTAAACCTAACCCGAACCCTAACCCGAACTCTAACTCTATCCTAACACTAACCCCTATCCCTAACCCTAACCCGAAACCTAACCCTAACCCTAACCCGAACCCTAACCCGAACCCTAATCCTAACCCTAACCCGAACCCTAACCCTAACCCTAACTCTAACCCAAACCCTAACCCGAACCCTAACTCTAACCCAAAACCTAACCCGAACCCTAACCCGAACCCTATCCCTAACCCTAACCCTAACCCGAACCCGAACCGGAACCCTAACTCGAACCCTACCCCTAACCCTAATCCGAAACCTAACCCTAACCGTAACCCTAACCCTAACCCGAAACCGAAACCTAACCCTAAATATAACCCGAACCCGAACCCTTAAACTAACCCGAAACCTAACCCTAACCCGAACCATAACCCTAACCCGAAAACTAACCCTAACCCTAACCCGAACCCGAACCCGAAACCTAAACCTAACCCTAACCCGAACCCTAACCCTAAACCGAACCCTAAACCTAAACCTAACCCGAAACTTAACCCTAACACTAACCCGAACCCTAACCCTAACCCGAACCCTAACGGTTTTCCGAACCCGAACCCGAACCCTAACCCTAACCCGAACCCTAACCCTAACCCTAACCCGAACCCTAACCCTAAACCTAACCCGAAACTTAACCCTAACACTAACCCGAACCCTAACCCTAACCCGAACCCTAACGGTTTTCCGAACCCGAACCCAAACCCTAACCCTAACCCGAACCCTAACCCTAACCCTAACCCGAACCCTAACCCAAACCCAAACCATAACCCGAACCCGAACCCTAACCCTAACCCGATCCCGAACCCTAAACCTAACGCTAACCCTAACCCTAACCCCTAACCCTAACCCGAACAAGAACCCGAACCCTAACCCTACCCCGAACCCGAACCAAACCATAACCCTAACCCGAACCCGAACCCTAACCCAAACCTAACCCTAACCCTAACCCGAACCCTAACCCGAACCCTAACCCGAACCCTAACCCGAACCCTGCCCCGAACCCTAACCCTAACCCTAACACGAACCCTAACCCTAACCCTAACCCGAACCCGAACCCTAAACCTAACCCGAAACCTAACCCTAACCCTAACCCGAACCCGAACCCTAACCCTAACACTAACCCGAACCCTAACCCTAACCCGAAACCTAACCCTAAACCTAACCCGAAACTTAACCCTAACCCTAACCCGAACACTAACCCTAACCCGAACCCTAACCCGAACCTGAACCCGATCCCGAACCCTAACCCTAACCCTACACCGAACCCTAACCCTAACCCTAACCCTAACCCGAACCCGAACCCTAACCCTAACCCTAACCCTAACCCTAACCCTAACCCAAACCCTAACCCTAACTCTAACCCTAACACTAACCCTAACCCCTAACCCTAAACCTAACTCGAACCCTAACCCGAACCCTAACCCTAAACCTAACCCTAACCCGAACCCTAACCCGAACTCTAACTCGAACCTAACCCTAACCCCTAACCATAACCCTAACCCGAAACCTAACCCTAACCCAAACCCGTACCCAAACCCGAACCCTAACCCGAACCCGAACCCTAACCCGAACCCTAACCCGAACCCTAACCCTAACCCGAACCCTAACCCTAACCCTAACCCGAACCCTAACCCTAATCTAAACCCTAACCCAAACCCTAAACCGAACCCTAACTCGAACCCAAACCCTAACCCGAACCCTAACCCTAACCCTAAACCTAATCCGAACCCGAAACCTAACCCTAAACCTAACCCGAAGCCTAACCCTAACCCGAACCCTCACCCTAACCCTAACACTAACCCGAACCCTAACCCGAACCCTAAACCGAACCCCAACCCTAACCCTAACCCGAACCCGAACCCGAACCCTAACCCTAACCGTAACCCTAACCCTAACCCGATCCCGAAACCTAAACCTAACCCTAACCCGAACCCGAACCCTAACCCTAACCCGAACCCTAACCCGAACCCGAACCCTAAACCTAACACGAAACCTAACCCTAACCCTAACCCGAACCCGAACCCTAACCCTCACACTAACCCGAACCCTAATCCTAACCCGAACCCTAACCCTAAACCTAACCCGAAACTTAACCCTAACCCTAACCCGAACACTAACCCTAACCCGAACCCTAACCCGAACCTGAACCCGAACCCGAACCCTAACCCTAACCCTAACCGAACCCTAACCCTAACCCTAACCCTAACCCTAACCCTAACCCGAACCCTAACCCTAACCCTAACCCTAACCCTAACCCAAACCCTAACCCTAACTCTAACCCTAACACTAACCCTAACCCCTAACCCTAAACCTAACTCGAACCCTAACCCGAACCCTAACCCTAAACCTAACCCTAACCCGAACCCTAACCCGAACTCTAACTCGAACCTAACCCTAACCCCTAACCATAACCCTAACCCGAAAGCTAACCCTAACCCGAACCCGTACCCAAACCCGAACCCTAACCCGAACCCGAACCCTAACCCGAACCCTAACCCTAACCCTAACCCGAACACTAACCCTAATCTAAACCCTAACCCAAACCCTAAACCGAACCCTAACTCGAACCCAAACCCTAACCCGAACCCTAACCCTAACCCTAAACCTAACCCGAACCCGAAACCTAACCCTAAACCTAACCCGAACCCTAACCCTAACCCGAACCCTCACCCTAACCCTAACCCCGAAACCGAACCCTAACCCTAACCCTAACCCGAACCCTAACCCTAACCCTAACCCTAACCCGAACCCTAACCCTAACCCCTAACCCTAACCCAAACCCTAACCCTAACCCTAACCCTAAACCAAACCCTAACCCTAACCCTAACCCTAACCCTAACCCTAACCCTAACCCGAACCCTAACCCTAACCCTAACCCGAACCCTAACCCGAACCCGAACCCTAACCCTAACCCTAACCCTAAAACCTAAACCTAACCCGAACCCTAAACCTAACCCGAACCGTAACCCTAACCCTAACCCGAACCCTAACCCTAAACCTAACCCTAAACCTAACCCGAACCCTAACCCGAACTCTAACTCTATCCTAACACTAACCCCTATCCCTAACCCTAACCCGAAACCTAACCCTAACCCTAACCCGAACCCTAACCCGAACCCTAATCCTAACCCTAACCCGAACCCTAACCCTAACCCTAACTCTAACCCAAACCCTAAACCGAACCCTAACTCGAACCCAAACCCTAACCCGAACCCAAAACCCGAACCCTATCCCTAACCCTAACCCTAACCCGAACCCGAACCGGAACCCTAACTCGAACCCTACCCCTAACCCTAATCCGAAACCTAACCCTAACCGTAACTCTAACCCTAACTCGAAACCGAAAACTAACCCTAAATCTAACCCGAACCCGAACCCTTAAACTAACCCGAACCCTAACCCTAACCCGAACCATAACCCTACCCGAAAACTAACCCTAACCCTAACCCGAACCCGAACCCGAAACCTAAACCTAACCCGAACCCGAACCCTAACCCTAAACCGAACCCTAACCCTAAACCTAACCCGAAACTTAACCCTAACACTAACCCGAACCCTAACCCTAACCCGAACCCTAACGGTTTTCCGAACCCGAACCCAGACCCTAACCCTAACCCGAACCCCAACCCTAACCCTAACCCGAACCCTAACCCAAACCCAAACCATAACCGAACCCGAACCCTAACCCTAACCCGATCCCGAACCCTAAACCTAACGCTAACCCTAACCCTAACCCCTAACCCTAACCCGAACAAGAACCCGAACCCTAACCCTACCCCGAACCCGAACCAAACCATAACCCTAACCCGAACCCGAACCCTAACCCAAACCTAACCCTAACCCTAACCCGAACCCTAACCCGAACCCTAACCCGAACCCTAACCCGAACCCGGCCCCGAACCCTAACCCTAACCCTAACCCGAACCCTAACCCTAACCCTAACCCGAACCCGAACCCTAAACCTAACACGAAACCTAACCCTAACCCTAACCCGAACCCGAACCCTAACCCTAACACTAACCCGAACCCTAACCCTAACCCGAACCCTAACCCTAAACCTAACCCGAAACTTAACCCTAACCCTAACCCGAACACTAACCCTAATCCGAACCCTAACCCGAACCTGAACCCGAACCCGAACCCTAACGCTAACCCTACACCGAACCCTAACCCTAACCATAACCCTAACCCTAACCCGAACCCGAACCCTAACCCTAACCCTAACCCTAACCCTAACCCAAACCCTAACCCTAACTCTAACCCTAACACTAACCTAACCCCTAACCCTAAACCTAACTCGAACCCTAACCCGAACCCTAACCCAAACCTAACCCTAACCCTAACCCGAACCCTAACCCGAACCCTAACCCGAACCCTAACCCGAACCCTGCCCCGAACCCTAACCCGAACCCTAACCCGAACCCTAACCCGAACCCTAACCCGAACCCGAACCCTAAACCTAACACGAAACCTAACCCTAACCCTAACCCGAACCCGAACCCTAACCCTAACACTAACCCGAACCCTAACCCTATCCCGAACCCTAACCCTAAACCTAACCCGAAACTTAACCCTAACCCTAACCCGAACACTAACCCTAATCCGAACCCTAACCCGAACCTGAACCCGAACCCGAACCCTAACCCTAACCCTACACCGAACCCTAACCCTAACCCTAACCCTAACCCTAACCCTAACCCGAACCCTAACCCTAACCCTAACCCTAACCCTAACCCAAACCCTAACCCTAACTCTAACCCTAACACTAACCTAACCCCTAACCCTAAACCTAACTCGAACCCTAACCCGAACCCTAACCCTAACCCTAACCCTAACCCAAACCCGAACCCTAACCCTAAACCTAACCCAAAACCTAACCCTAACCCTAACCCTAACCCTAAACCTAACCCCTAACCCTAACCCGAACCCTAAACCTAACCCGAACCGTAACCCTAACCCTAACCCGAAACCTAACCCTAAACCTAACCCTAACCCTAACTCGAACCCTAACCCGAACCCTAACCCTAACCCTAACCCGAACCCTAACCCGAACTCTAACTCGACCCTAACCCTAACCCCTAACCCTAACCCGAAACCTAACCCTAACCCGAAGCCGTACCCGAACCCGAACCCTAACCTGAACCCGAAACCTAACCCGAACCCTAACCTGAACCCTAACCCGAACCCTAACCCGAACCCTAACCCGAAACCTAACCCAAACCCTAACCCGAACACCTACTCTAACCCAAATCTAACCCGAACCCTAACCCGAAACCTAACCCTAACCCTAACCCTAACCCGAAACCGAACCCTAACCCTAACCCTAACCCGAACCCTAACCCTACCCGAATCCTCACCCTCACCCTAACCCCGAACCAGAACCCTAACCCTAACCCTAACCCGAACCCTAACACGAACCCTAACACGAACCCCAACCCTAACCCTAACCCGAACCCGAACCCGAAACCTAACCCTAACCCGAACCCTAACCCTAACCCCAACCTAACACTAACCCTAACCCTAACCGGAACCCTAACCCTACCCCTAAGCCGACCCCTAACCCGAACCCTAACACGAACCCTAACCCTAACCCTAACCCGAACCCGACCCCTAACCCTAACCCGAACCCTAACCCTAACCCTAACCCTAACCCAAACCCTAACCCTAACTCTAACCCAGCACTAACCTAACCCCTAACCCTAAACCTAACTCGAACCCTAACCCGAACCCTAACCCTAAACCTAACCCTAACCCGAACCCTAACCCGAACTCTAACTCGAACCTAAACCTAAACCCTAACCATAACCCTAACCCGAAACCTAACCCTAACCCGAACCCGTACCCAAACCCGAACCCGAACCCGAACCCTAACCCGAACCCTAACCCGAACCCTAACCCTAACCCGAACCCTAACCCTAACCCTAACCCGAACCCTAACCCTAATCTAAACCCTAACCCAAACCCTAAACCGAACCCTAACTCGAACCCAAACCCTAACCCGAACCCTAACCCTAACCCTAAACCTAACCCGAACCCGAAACCTAACCCTAAACCTAACCCGAACCCTAACCCTAACCCGAACGCTCACCCTAACACTAACCCCGAAACCGAACCCTAACCCTAACCCTAAACCGAACCCTAACCCTAACCCTAACCCTAACCCGAACCCTAACCCTAACCCCTAACCCTAACCCTAACCCTAACCCTAACCCTAACCCGAACCCTAACCCTAACCCAAACCCTAACCCTAACTCTAACCCTAAACCAAACCCTAACCCTAACCCTAACCCTAACCCTAACCCTAACCCGAACCCTAACCCTAACCCTAACCCGAACCCTAACCCTAACCCGAACCCGAACCCTAACCCTAACCCTAACCCTAACCCTAACCCGAACCGTAACCCTAACCCTAACCCTAAACCCAACCCTAAACCGAATCCTAATCCGAACCTTAACCCGAACCCTAACCCTTAACCCTAACCCGAACCCGAAACCTAACCCAAACCCGAACCCTAATCCTAACCCTAACCCTAACCCTAAACCGAACCCTAACGCTAACCCTAACCCTAACCCTAACCCTAACCCAAACCCGAACCCTAACCCTAAACCTAACCCAAAACCTAACCCTAACCCTAACCCTAACCCTAAACCTAACACCTAACCTTAACCCGAACCCTAAACCTAACCCGAACCGTAACCCTAACCCTAACCCGAAACCTAACCCTAAACCTAACCCTAACCCTAACTCGAACCCTAACCCGAACCCTAACCCTAACCCTAACCCTAACCCTAACCCGAACCCTAACCCGAACTCTAACTCGACCCTAACCCTAACCCGTAACCCTAACCCGAAACCTAACCCTAACCCGAAACCGTACCCGAACCCGAACCCTAACCCGAACCCGAAACCTAACCCGATCCCTAACCCGAACCCTAACCCGAAACCTAACCCTAACCCTAACCCGAACCCTAACCCTAATCCTAACTCTAACCCAAACCCTAACCCGAACACTAACTCTAACCCAAACCCTAACCCGAACCCTAACCCGAAACCTAACCCTAACCCTAACCTGAACCCGAACCCTAACCCTAACCCTAACCCGAACCCTAACCCTAACCCGAACCCTAACCCTAAAACGAACCCGAACCCTAACCCTAACCCGAAACCTAAACCGAACCCAACCCTAACCCGAACCCTAACCCTAACCCGAAACCTAACCCTAACCCTAAACCTAACCCGAAACCTAAACCTAACCCAAACCCTAACCCTAAACCTAAACCGAACCCTAACCCGAACCCTAACCCTAACCCTAACCCGAACCCTAACCCTAACCCGAACCCTAACCCTAACCCTAACCTGAACCCTAACCCTAACCCTAACCCAAACCCTAACCGTAACCCGAACCCTATCCCTAACCATAACCCTAACCCTAACCCGAACCCTAACCCGAAACCTAACCCGAACCCTAACCCGAACCCTAACCCTAACCCTAACCCGAACCCTAACCCGACTCTAACTCTACCCTAACACTAACCCCTATCCCTAACCCTAACCCGAAACCTAACCCTAACCCTAACCCGAACCCTAACCCGAACCCTAATCCTAACCCTAACCCGAACGCTAACCCTAACCCTAACTCTAACCCAAACCCTAACACGAACCCTAAGTCGAACCCAAACCCTAACCCGAACCCTAACCCGAACCCTAACCCGAACCCTAACCCTAACCCTAACCCTAACCCGAACCCGAACCCTAACCCTAACCCTAAACCTAAACCTAACCCTAAACCGAACCCTGACCCTAACCCTAACCCCGAACCCGAACCCTAACCCTAACCCTAACCCTAACCCGAACCATAACCCTAACCCGAACCCTAACCGTAACCCGACCCTAACCCTAACCCTAACCCTAACCGGAACCCTAACCCTAACACTAACCCGACCCCTAACCCGAACCCTAACACGAACCCTAACCCTAAACCTAACCCTAACCCTAACCCTAACACTAACCCCTATCCCTAAACCGAACCCTAACCCTAACCCGAACCCTAACCCTAACCCTAACCCGAACCCTAACCCTAACCCTAACCCGAAACCGAACCCTAACCCTAACCCTAACCCGAAACCTAACCCTAAACCTAAACCGAAACTTAACCCTAACCCTAACCCGAACCCTAACACTAACCTGAACCCGAACCCGAACCCTAACCCTAACCCGAACCCTTACCCTAACCCGAACCCGAACCCTAACCCAAACACGAACCCTAACCCGAACCCGAACCCTAACCCTCACCCTAACCCTAACCCGAACCCGAAACCTAACCCGAACCCCACCCCTAACCCTAATCCGAACCCTAACCCTAACCGTAACCCTAACCCTAACCCGATCCCGAAACCTAACCCTAACACTAACCCTAACCCAAACCCTAACCCGAACCCTAACTCGAACCCAAACCCTAACCCTAACCCTAACCCGAACCTTAACCCTAACCCTAACCATAACCCGAACACGAACCCTAACCCTAAGCCTAACCCGAACCCTAACCCTAACCCGAACCCTCACCCTAACCCAAACCCCGAACCCGAACCCTAACCCTAAACCTAACCCTAACCCGAACCCTAACCCGAACCCTAAACCGAACCCCAACCCTAACCCTAACCCGAACCCGAACCCGAAACCTAACCGTAACCGTAAACCTAACCCTAACCCATTCCCGAACCCTAACCCTAACCCTAACCCCAACCTAACACTAACCCTAACCCTAACCGGAACCCTAACCCTACCCCTAAGCCGACCCCTAACCCGAACCCTAACACGAACCCTAACCCTAACCCTAACCCGAACCCGAACCCTAACCCTAACCCGAACCCTAACCCTAACCCTAACCCTAACCCAAACCCTAACCCTAACTCTAACCCAGCACTAACCTAACCCCTAACCCTAAACCTAACTCGAACCCTAACCCGAACCCTAACCCTAAACCTAACCCTAACCCGAACCCTAACCCGAACTCTAACTCGAACCTAAACCTAAACCCTAACCATAACCCTAACCCGAAACCTAACCCTAACCCGAACCCGTACCCAAACCCGAACCCGAACCCGAACCCTAACCCGAACCCTAACCCGAACCCTAACCCTAACCCGAACCCTAACCCTAACCCTAACCCGAACCCTAACCCTAATCTAAACCCTAACCCAAACCCTAAACCGAACCCTAACTCGAACCCAAACCCTAACCCGAACCCTAACCCTAACCCTAAACCTAACCCGAACCCGAAACCTAACCCTAAACCTAACCCGAACCCTAACCCTAACCCGAACGCTCACCCTAACACTAACCCCGAAACCGAACCCTAACCCTAACCCTAAACCGAACCCTAACCCTAACCCTAACCCTAACCCGAACCCTAACCCTAACCCCTAACCCTAACCCTAACCCTAACCCTAACCCTAACCCGAACCCTAACCCTAACCCAAACCCTAACCCTAACTCTAACCCTAAACCAAACCCTAACCCTAACCCTAACCCTAACCCTAACCCTAACCCGAACCCTAACCCTAACCCTAACCCGAACCCTAACCCTAACCCGAACCCGAACCCTAACCCTAACCCTAACCCTAACCCTAACCCGAACCGTAACCCTAACCCTAACCCTAAACCCAACCCTAAACCGAATCCTAATCCGAACCTTAACCCGAACCCTAACCCTTAACCCTAACCCGAACCCGAAACCTAACCCAACCCGAACCCTAATCCTAACCCTAACCCTAACCCTAAACCGAACCCTAACGCTAACCCTAACCCTAACCCTAACCCTAACCCAAACCCGAACCCTAACCCTAAACCTAACCCAAAACCTAACCCTAACCCTAACCCTAACCCTAAACCTAACACCTAACCCTAACCCGAACCCTAAACCTAACCCGAACCGTAACCCTAACCCTAACCCGAAACCTAACCCTAAACCTAACCCTAACCCTAACTCGAACCCTAACCCGAACCCTAACCCTAACCCTAACCCTAACCCGAACCCTAACCCGAACTCTAACTCGACCCTAACCCTAACCCGTAACCCTAACCCGAAACCTAACCCTAACCCGAAACCGTACCCGAACCCGAACCCTAACCCGAACCCGAAACCTAACCCGATCCCTAACCCGAACCCTAACCCGAAACCTAACCCTAACCCTAACCCGAACCCTAACCCTAATCCTAACTCTAACCCAAACCCTAACCCGAACACTAACTCTAACCCAAACCCTAACCCGAACCCTAACCCGAAACCTAACCCTAACCCTAACCTGAACCCGAACCCTAACCCTAACCCTAACCCGAACCCTAACCCTAACCCGAACCCTAACCCTAAAACGAACCCGAACCCTAACCCTAACCCGAAACCTAAACCGAACCCAACCCTAACCCGAACCCTAACCCTAACCCGAAACCTAACCCTAACCCTAAACCTAACCCGAAACCTAAACCTAACCCAAACCCTAACCCTAAACCTAAACCGAACCCTAACCCGAACCCTAACCCTAACCCTAACCCGAACCCTAACCCTAACCCGAACCCTAACCCTAACCCTAACCTGAACCCTAACCCTAACCCTAACCCAAACCCTAACCGTAACCCGAACCCTATCCCTAACCATAACCCTAACCCTAACCCGAACCCTAACCCGAAACCTAACCCGAACCCTAACCCGAACCCTAACCCTAACCCTAACCCGAACCCTAACCCGACTCTAACTCTACCCTAACACTAACCCCTATCCCTAACCCTAACCCGAAACCTAACCCTAACCCTAACCCGAACCCTAACCCGAACCCTAATCCTAACCCTAACCCGAACGCTAACCCTAACCCTAACTCTAACCCAAACCCTAACACGAACCCTAACTCGAACCCAAACCCTAACCCGAACCCTAACCCGAACCCTAACCCGAACCCTAACCCTAACCCTAACCCTAACCCGAACCCGAACCCTAACCCTAACCCTAAACCTAAACCTAACCCTAAACCGAACCCTGACCCTAACCCTAACCCCGAACCCGAACC
>JAVLSZ010000077.1:1085000-1090000 GCA_032313775.1 Urocyon cinereoargenteus | reverse complement strand
ACCCTAACCCCTAACCCTAACCCGAAACCTAACCCTAACCCGAAGCCGTACCCGAACCCGAACCCTAACCTGAACCCGAAACCTAACCCGAACCCTAACCTGAACCCTAACCCGAACCCTAACCCGAACCCTAACCCGAAACCTAACCCTAACCCTAACCCGAACCCTAACCCTAATCCTAACTCTAACCCAAACCCTAACCCGAACACTAACTCTAACCCCAATCTAACACGAACCCTAACCCGAAACCTAACCCTAACCCTAACCCTAACCCGAACCCGAACCCTAACCCTAACCCTAACCCGAACCCTAACCCTACCCGAATCCTCACCCTCACCCTAACCCCGAACCAGAACCCTAACGCTAACCCTAACCCGAACACTCACACAACCCTAACACGAACCCCAACCCTAACCCTAACCCGAACCCGAACCCGAAACCTAACCCTAACCCGAACCCTAACCCTAACCCCAACCTAACACTAACCCTAACCCTAACCGGAACCCTAACCCTACCCCTAAGCCGACCCCTAACCCGAACCCTAACACGAACCCTAACCCTAACCCTAACACGAACCCTAACCCTAACCCTAACCCGAACCCTAACCCTAACCCGAACCCTAACCCTAACCCGAACCCTAACCCTAAAACGAACCCGAACCCTAACCCTAACCCGAAACCTAAACCGAACCCAACCCTAACCCGAACCCTAACCCTAACCCGAAACCTAACCCTAACCCGAACCCGAACGCGAACCCTAACCCTACCCCGAACCCGAACCAAACCATAACCCTAACCTGAACCCGCACCCTAACCCAAACCTAACCCTATCCCTAACCCGAACCCTAACCCCAACCCTAACCCGAACCCTAACCGGAACCCTAACCAGAACCCTAACCCGAACCCTAACCCGAACACTAACCCTAACCCGAACCCGAAACCTAACACTAACCCTAACCCTAAACCTAACCCGTACCCTAACCCTAACCCTAACCCTAACCTGAACCATAACACGAACTCTAACTCGACCCTAACACTAAACCCTAACCCTAACCCTAACCCTAACCCAAAACCTAACCCTAACCCGAACCCGAACCCTAACCCGAACCCCAACGCGAATCTAACCCGAACCCTAACCCGAACCCTAACCCGAACCATAACTCTAACCCTAACCCGAACCCTAACCCTAACACTAACTCTAACCCAAACCCTAACCCGAACCCTAACTCGAACCCAAACCCTAAACCGAACCCTAACCCGCACCCTAACCCTAACCCTAACTTTAACCCGAACCCGAACCCTAACCCTAACCATAACCCGAACCCTAACCCTAACCCGAAGGCTCACCCTAACCCTAACCCCGAACCCAAACCCTAACCCTAACCTGAACCCTAACCCGAACCCTAACCCGAACCCTAAACCGAACCCTAACCCGAACCCTAACCCGAACCCTAAACCGAACCCCAACCCTAACCCGAACCCGAACCCTAACCCTAACCGTAACCCTAACCCTAACACGATCCCGAACCCTAACCATAACCCTAACCCGAACCCGAACCCTAACACTAAACCGAACCCTAACCCTAACCCGAACCCTAACCCTAACCCGAAACCTAACCCTAACCCTAACCCGAACCCGAACCCTAAACCTAACCCTAACACGAACCCTAACCCTAACCCGAACCCTAACCCTAAACCTAACCCGAAACTTAAACCTAACCCTAACCCGAACACTAACCCTAACCCGAACCCTAACCCTAACCCGAACCCGAACCCGAACACTAACCCTAACCCGAACCCTAACCCTAACCCTAACCCGAACCCTAACCCTAACCCGAACCCTACCCCTAACCCGAACCCGAACCCGAACCCTAACCCTAACACGAACCCTAACCCTAACCCTAACCCGAACCCTAACCCAAACCCGAACCCGAACCCTAAACCTAACCCTAACCCGAACCCGAACCCGAACCCTAACCCGAACCCGATCCCTAACCCTAACCCTAACCCGAACCCTAACCCTAACCCGAACCCGAACCCTAACCCTAACCCTAACCCGAACCCTAACCCTAAACCTAACCCGAAACTTAACCCTAACCCTAACCCGAACCCTAACACTAACCTGAACCCGAACCCTAACCCTAACCCGAACCCTAACCCTAACCTGAACCCGAACCCTAACCCAAACACGAACCCTAACCCGAACCCGAACCCTAACACTAACCCTAACCCTAACCCTAACCCTAACACTAACCCGAACCCTAACCCTAACCCTAACCGAAACCCTAACCCTAACCCTAACCCTAACCCGAACCCGAACCCTAACCCTAACCCCTAACCCTAACCCTAACCCGAACCCGAACCCTAACCCTAACCTTAACACCTAACCCTAACCCAAACCCAAACCCTAACCCGAACCCTAACCCTAACCCTAACCCTAACCCTAACCCTAACCCGAACCGGAACCCTAACTCAAACCCTACCCCTAACCCTAATCCGTAACCAAACCCTAACCGTAACACTAACCCTAACCCGAAACCTAAACCTAACCCTAACCCTAACCCGAACCCGAACCCTTAAACTAACCCGAACCCTAACCCTAACCCGAACCCTAACCCTAACCCGAAAACTAACCCTAACCCTAACCCGAACCCGAACCCGAAACCTAAACCTAACCCTAACCTGAACCCTAACCCTAACCCGAACCCTAACCCTAAACCTAACCCGAAACTTAACCCTAACCCTAACCCGAACCCTAACCCTAACTCGAACCCTAACGCATTTCCTAACCCGAACCCGAACCCTAACCCAAACCCGAACCCGAACCCTAAACCTAACCCTAACCCTAACCCTAACACCTAACCTTAACCCGAACCCGAACCCTAACCCTACCCCGAACCCGAACCAAACCATAACCCTAACCCGAACCCGAACCCTAACCCAAACCTAACCCTAACCCTAACCCGAACCCTAACCCTAACCCGAACCCGAACCCTAACCCTAAACCTAACCCTAACCCTAACCAGAACCGTAACCCTAACCCTAACCCTAAACCCAACCCTAAACCGAATCCTAACCCGAACCCTAACACGAACCCTAACCCTTAACCCTAACCCGAACCCGAAACCTAACCCAAACCCGAACCCTAACCCTAACCCGAACGCGAACCCTAAACCTAAACCGAACCCGAACCCGAAACCTAAACCTAACCCTAACCCTAACCCGAACCCTAACCCGAACACTAACCCTAACCCAAACCCTTACCAGAACCCTAACCCGAATCCTAACTCTAACCCGAACCCTAAACCGAACCCTAACCCGAACCCTAATCCTAACCCTAACCCTAACCCTAAACCGAACCCTAACGCTAACCCTAACCCTAACCCTAACCCTAACCCAAACCCGAACCCTAACCCTAAACCTAACCCAAAACCTAACCCTAACCCTAACCCTAACCCTAAACCTAACCCCTAACCCTAACCCGAACCCTAAACCTAACCCGAACCGTAACCCTAACCCTAACCCGAAACCTAACCCTAAACCTAACCCTAACCATAACTCGAACCCTAACCCGAACCCTAACCCTAACCCTAACCCTAACCCGAACCCTAACCCGAACTCTAACTCGACCCTAACCCTAACCCGTAACCCTAACCCGAAACCTAACCCTAACCCGAACCCGTACCCGAACCCGAACCCTAACCCGAACCCGAAACCTAACCCGAACCCTAACCCGAACCCTAACCCGAACCCTAACCCGAAACCTAACCCTAACCCTAACCCGAACCCTAACTCTAATCCTAACTCTAACCCAAACCCTAACCCGAACACTAACTCTAACCCAAACCCTAACCCGAACCCTAACCCGAAACCTAACCCTAACCCTAACCTGAACCCGAACCCTAACCCTAACCCTCACCCGAACCCTAACCCTACCCGAATCCTCACCCTAACCCTAACCCCGAAACAGAACCCTAACCCTAACCCTAACCCGAACCCTAACACGAACCCTAACACGAACCCCAACCCTAACCCTAACCCGAACCCGAACCCGAACCTTAACCCTAACCCGAACCCTAACCCTAACCCCACCCTAACACTAACCCTAACCCTAACCGGAACCCTAACCCTACCCCTAAGCCGACCCCTAACCCGAACCCTAACAGGAACCCTAACCCTAACCCTAACCCTAACCCGAACCCTAACCCTTACCCGAACCCGAACCCTAACCCTAACCCGAACCCTAACCCTAACCCGAACCCTAACCCTAAAACGAACCCGAACCCTAACCCTAACCCGAAACCTAAACCGAACCCAACCCTAACCCGAACCCTAACCCTAACCCGAAACCTAACCCTAACCCTAAACCTAACCCGAAACCTAAACCTAACCCAAACCCTAACCCTAAACCTAAACCGAACCCTAACCCGAACCCTAACCCTAACCCTAACCCGAACCCTAACCCTAACCCGAACCCTAACCCTAACCCTAACCTGAACCCTAACCCTAACCCTAACCCAAACCCTAACCGTAACCCGAACCCTATCCCTAACCATAACCCTAACCCTAACCCGAACCCTAACCCGAAACCTAACCCGAACCCTAACCCGAACCCTAACCCTAACCCTAACCCGAACCCTAACCCGACTCTAACTCTACCCTAACACTAACCCCTATCCCTAACCCTAACCCGAAACCTAACCCTAACCCTAACCCGAACCGTAACCCGAACCCTAATCCTAACCCTAACCCGAACGCTAACCCTAACCCTAACTCTAACCCAAACCCTAACACGAACCCTAACTCGAACCCAAACCCTAACCCGAACCCTAACCCGAACCCTAACCCTAACCCTAACCCTAACCCGAACCCGAACCCTAACCCTAACCCTAAACCTAAACCTAACCCTAACCCGAACCCTGACCCTAACCCTAACCCCGAACCCGAACCCTAACCCTAACCCTAACCCTAACCCGAACCATAACCCTAACCCGAACCCTA
>JAVLSZ010000077.1:1030000-1080000 GCA_032313775.1 Urocyon cinereoargenteus | reverse complement strand
AACCCTAACCCGAACCCGAACCCGAACCCTAACCCTAACCGTAACCCTAACCCTAACCCGATCCCGAAACCTAAACCTAACCCTAACCCGAACCCGAACCCTAACCCTAACCCGAACCCTAACCCGAACCCGAACCCTAAACCTAACACGAAACCTAACCCTAACCCTAAACCAAACCCGAACCCTAACCCTAACACTAACCCGAACCCTAATCCTAACCCGAACCCTAACCCTAAACCTAACCCGAAACTTAACCCTAACCCTAACCCGAACACTAACCCTAACCCGAACCCTAACCCGAACCTGAACCCGAACCCGAACCCTAACCCTAACCCTAACCGAACCCTAACCCTAACCTTAACCCTAACCCTAACCCTAACCCTAACCCGAACCCTAACCCTAACCCTAAACCTAACCCTAACCCAAACCCTAACCCTAACTCTAACCCTAACACTAACCCTAACCCCTAACCCTAAACCTAACTCGAACCCTAACCCGAACCCTAACCCTAAACCTAACCCTAACCCGAACCCTAACCCGAACCCTAACCCTAAACCCAACCCTAAACCGAATCCTAACCCGAACCCTAACCGGAAACCTAACCCTTAACCCTAACACGAACCCGAAACCTAACCCAAACCCGAACCCTAACCCTAACCCGAACGTGAACCCTAACCCTAACACTAACCCTAACCCTAACCCGAACCCTAACCCTAACCCTAACCCGAACCCTAACCCTAACCCGAACCCGAACCCTAACCCTAACCCTAACCCTAACCCTAACCCTTAAACCTAACCCGAACCCTAAACCTAACCCGAACCGTAACCCTAACCCTAAACCGAACCCTAACCCTAAACCTAACCCTAAACCTAACCCGAACCCTAACCCGAACTCTAACTCTATCCTAACACTAACCCCTATCCCTAACCCTAACCCGAAACCTAACCCTAACCCTAACCCGAACACTAACCCGAACCCTAATCCTAACCCTAACCCGAACCCTAACCCTAACCCTAACTCTAACCCAAACCCTAACCCGAACCCTAACTCGAACCCAAACCCTAACCCGAACCCTAAACCGAACCCTATCCCTAACCCTAACCCTAACCCGAACCCGAACCGGAACCCTAACTCGAACCCTACCCCTAACCCTAATCCGAAACCTAACCCTAACCGTAACCCTAACCCTAACCCGAAACCGAAACCTAACCCTAAATCTAACCCGAACCCGAACCCTTAAACTAACCCGAACCCTAACCCTAACCCGAACCATAACCCTAAACCGAAAACTAACCCTAACCCTAACCCGAACCCGAACCCGAAACCTAAACCTAACCCGAACCCGAACCCTAACCCTAAACCGAACCCTAACCCTAAACCTAACCCGAAACTTAACCCTAACACTAACCCGAACCCTAACCCTAACCCGAACCCTAACGGTTTTCCGAACCCGAACCCAAACCCTAACCCTAACCCGAACCCCAACCCTAACCCTAACCCGAACCCTAACCCAAACCCAAACCATAACCCGAACCCGAACCCTAACCCTAACCCGATCCCGAACCCTAAACCTAACGCTAACCCTAACCCTAACCCCTAACCCTAACCCGAACAAGAACCCGAACCCTAACCCTACCCCGAACCCGAACCAAACCATAACCCTAACCCGAACCCGAACCCTAACCCAAACCTAACCCTAACCCTAACCCGAACCCTAACCCGAACCCTAACCCGAACCCTAACCCGAACCCTGCCCCGAACCCTAACCCTAACCCTAACCCGAACCCTAACCCTAAACCTAACCCGAACCCGAACCCTAAACCTAACACGAAACCTAACCCTAACCCTAACCCGAACCCGAACCCTAACCCTAACACTAACCCGAACCCTAACCCTAACCCGAACCCTAACCCTAAACCTAACCCGAAACTTAACCCTAACCCTAACCCGAACACTAACCCTAATCCGAACCCTAACCCGAACCTGAACCCGAACCCGAACCCTAACCCTAACCCTACACCGAACCCTAACCCTAACCCTAACCCTAACCCTAACCCGAACCCTAACCCTAACCCTAACACTAACCCTAACCCAAACCCTAACCCTAACTCTAACCCTAACACTAACCTAACCCCTGACCCTAAACCTAACTCGAACCCTAACCCGAACCCTAAACCTAAACCTAACCCTAACCCGAACCCTAACCCGAAATCTACCTCGAACCTAACCCTAACCCCTAACCATAACCCTAACCTGAAACCTAACCCTAACCCGAACCCGTACACAAACCGAACCCTAACCCGAACCCGAACCCTAACCCGAACCCTAACCCGAACCCTAACCCGAACCCGAACCCTAACCCTAACCCTAACCCGAACGCGAACCCTAACCCAAACCCTAACCCTAACCCTAACCCTAAACCAAACCCTAACCCTAACCCTAACCCTAACCCTAACCCTAACCCGAACCCTAACCCTAACCCTAACCCGAAACCTAACCCGAACCCGAACCCTAACCCTAACCCTAACCCTAACCCTAACCCGAACCGTAACCCTAACCCTAACCCTAAACCCAACCCTAAACCGAATCCTAACCCGAACCTTAACCCGAACCCTAACCCTTAACCCTAACCCGAACCCGAAACCTAACCCAAACCCGAACCCTAAACCTAACCCGAACGCGAACCCTAACCCTAACCCTAACCCTAACCCTAACCC
This sequence comes from Urocyon cinereoargenteus, assembly GCA_032313775.1. Classification (NCBI taxonomy): domain Eukaryota; kingdom Metazoa; phylum Chordata; class Mammalia; order Carnivora; family Canidae; genus Urocyon; species Urocyon cinereoargenteus. The sequence goes on along the minus strand of JAVLSZ010000077.1, from coordinate 1,077,282 downwards.
TAACCCGAACCCTAACCCTAACCCTAACCCGAACCCTAACCCTAACCCGAACCCGAACCCTAACCCTAACCCTAACCCTAACACTAACCCCTAAACCTAACCCGAACCCTAAACCTAACCCGAACCGTAACCCTAACCCTAACCCGAACCCTAACCCTAAACCTAACCCTAAACCTAACCCGAACCCTAACCCGAACTCTAACTCTATCCTAACACTAACCCCTATCCCTAACCCTAACCCGAAACCTAACCCAAACCCTAACCCGAACCCTAACCCGAACCCTAATCCTAACCCTAACCCGAACCCTAAACCTAACCCTAACTCTAACCCAAACCCTAACCCGAACCCTAACTCGAACCCAAACCCTAACCCGAACCCTAACCCGAACCCTATCCCTAACCCTAACCCTAACCCGAACCCGAACCGGAACCCTAACTCGAACCCTACCCCTAACCCTAATCCGAAACCTAACCCTAACCGTAACCCTAACCCTAACCCGAAACCGAAACCTAACCCTAAATCTAAACCGAACCCGAACCCTTAAACTAACCCGAACCCTAACCCTAACCCGAACCATAACCCTAACCCGAAAACTAACCCTAACCCTAACCCGAACCCGAACCCGAAACCTAAACCTAACCCTAACCCGAACCCTAACCCTAAACCGAACCCTAACCCTAAACCTAACCCGAAACTTAACCCTAACACTAACCCGAACCCTAACCCTAACCCGAACCCTAACGGTTTTCCGAACCCGAACCCGAACCCTAACCCTAACCCGAACCCTAACCCTAACCTAACCCGAACCCTAACCCAAACCCAAACCATAACCCGAACCCGAACCCTAACCCTAACCCGATCCCGAACCCTAAACCTAACGCTAACCCTAACCCTAACCCCTAACCCTAACCCGAACCCGAACCCGAACCCTAACCCTACCCCGAACCCGAACCAAACCATAACCCTAACCCGAACCCGAACCCTAACCCAAACCTAACCCTAACCCTAACACGAACCCTAACCCGAACCCTAACCCGAACCCTAACCTGAACCCTGCCCCGAACCCTAACCCTAACCCTAACCCGAACCCTAACCCGAACACTAACCCTAACCCGAACCCTAACCCTAACCTGAACCCGAACCCGAACCCTAACCCTAACCCTACACCGAACCCTAACACTAACCCTAACCCTAACCCTAACCCGAACCCTAACCCTAACCCTAACCCTAACCCTAACCCTAAGCCAAACCCTAACCCTAACTCTAACCCTAACACTAACCCTAACCCCTAACCCTAAACCTAACTCGAACCCTAACCCGAACCCTAACCCTAACCCTAACCCTAACCTGAACCCTAACCCGAACTCTAACTCGAACCTAAACCTAACCCCTAACCCTAACCCTAACCCGAAACCTAACCCTAACCCAAACCCGTACCCAAACCCGAACCCTAACCCGAACCCGAACCCTAACCCGAACCCTAACCCGAACCCTAACACTAACCCGAACCCTAACCCTAACCCTAACCCGAACCCTAACCCTAATCTAAACCCTAACCCAAACCCTAAACCGAACCCTAACTCGAACCCAAACCCTAACCCGAACCCTAACCCAACCCTAAACCTAACCCGAACCCGAAACCTAACTCTAACCCTAACACGAACCCTAACCCTAACCCGAACCCTCACCCTAACCCTAACCCCGAAACCGAACCCTAACCCTAACCCTAACCCGAACCCTAACCCTAAACCTAACCCTAACCCGAACCCTAACCCTAACCCCTAACCCTAACCCTAACCCTAACCCTAACCCTAACCCGAACCCTAACCCTAACCCAAACCCTAACCCTAACCCTAACCCTAAACCAAACCCTAACCCTAACCCTAACCCTAACCCTAACCCGAACCCTAAACCTAACCCTAACCCGAAACCTAACCCTAACCCGAACCCGAACCCTAACCCTAACCCTAACCCTAACCCTAACCCGAGCCGTAACCCTAACCCTAACCCTAAACCCAACCCTAAACCGAATCCTAACCCGAACCCTAACCCGAACCCTAACCCTTAACCCTAACCCGAACCCGAAACCTAACCCAAACCCGAACCCTAACCCTAACCCGAACGCGAACCCTAACCCTAACCCTAACCCTAACCCTAACCCGAACCCTAACCCTAACCCTAACCCGAACCCTAACCCTAACCCGAACCCGAACCCTAACCCTAAACCTAACCCTAACCCTAACCCCTAACCCTAACCCGAACCCTAAACCTAACCCGAACCGTAACCCTAACCCTAACCCGAACCCTAACCCTTAACCTAACCCTAACCCTAACTCGATCCCTAACCCGAACCCTAACCCTAACCCTAACCCTAACCCGAACCCTAACCCGAACTCTAACTCGACCCTAACCCTAACCCCTAACCCTAACCCGAAACCTAACCCTAACCCGAAGCCGTACCCGAACCCGACCCCTAACCTGAACCCGAAACCTAACCCGAACCCTAACCCGAAACCTAACCCTAACCCTAACCCGAACCCTAACCCTAATCCTAACTCTAACCCAAACCCTAACCCGAACACTAACTCTAACCCAAATCTAACCCGAACCCTAACCCGAAACCTAACCCTAACCCTAACCCTAACCCGAACCCGAACCCTAACCCTAACCCTAACCCGAACCCTAACCCTACCCGAATCCTCACCCTCACCCTAACCCCGAACCAGAACCCTAAACCTAACCCTAACCCGAACCCTAACACGAACCCTAACACGAACCCCAACCCTAACCCTAACCCGAACCCGAACCCGAAACCTAACCCTAACCCGAACCCTAACCCTAACCCCAACCTAACACTAACCCTAACCCTAACCGGAACCCTAACCCTACCCCTAAGCCGACCCCTAACCCGAACCCTAACACGAACCCTAACCCTAACCCTAACCCGAACCCTAACCCTAACCCTAACCCGAACCCTAACCCTAACCCGAACCCTAACCCTAACCCGAACCCTAACCCTAAAACGAGCCCGAACCCTAACCCTAACCCGAAACCTAAACCGAACCCAACCCTAACCCGAACCCTAACCCTAACCCGAAACCTAACCCTAACCCGAACCCGAACGCGAACCCTAACCCTACCCCGAACCCGAACCAAACCATAACCCTAACCTGAACCCGAACCCTAACCCAAACCTAACCCTAACCCTAACCCGAACCCTAACCCCAACCCTAACCCGAACCCTAACCGGAACCCTAACCCGAACCCTAACCCGAACCCTAACCCGAACACTAACCCTAACCCGAACCCGAAACCTAACACTAACCCTAACCCTAAACCTAACCCGAACCCTAACCCTAACCCTAACCCTAACCTGAACCCTAACACGAACTCTAACTCGACCCTAACACTAAACCCTAACCCTAACCCTAACCCTAACCCAAAACCTAACCCTAACCCGAACCCGAACCCTAACCCGAACCCCAACGCGAATCTAACCCGAACCCTAACCCGAACCCTAACCCGAACCATAACTCTAACCCTAACCCGAACCCTAACCCTAACACTAACTCTAACCCAAACCCTAACCCGAACCCTAACTCGAACCCAAACCCTAAACCGAACCCTAACCCGAACCCTAACCCTAACCCTAACCTTAACCCGAACCCGAACCCTAACCCTAACCCTAACCCGAACCCTAACCCTAACCCGAAGGCTCACCCTAACCCTAACCCCGAACCCAAACCCTAACCCTAACCCGAACCCTAACCCGAACCCTAACCCGAACCCTAAACCGAACCCCAACCCTAACCCTAACCCGAACCCGAACCCGAACCCTAACCCTAACCGTAACCCTAACCCTAACACGATCCCGAACCCTAACCATAACCCTAACCCGAACCCGAACCCTAACACTAACCCGAACCCTAACCCTAACCCGAACCCTAACCCTAACCCGAAACCTAACCCTAACCCTAACCCGAACCCGAACCCTAAACCTAACCCTAACACGAACCCTAACCCTAACCAGAACCCTAACCCTAAACCTAACCCGAAACTTAAACCTAACCCTAACCCGAACACTAACCCTAACCCGAACCCTAACCCTAACCCGAACCCGAACCCGAACCCTAACCCTAACCCGAACCCTAACCCTAACCCTAACCCGAACCCTAACCCTAACCCGAACCCTACCCCTAACCCGAACCCGAACCCGAACCCTAACACTAACACGAACCCTAACCCTAACCCTAACCCGAACCCTAACCCAAACCCGAACCCGAACCCTAAACCTAACCCTAACCCGAACCCGAACCCGAACCCTAAACCGAACCCGATCCCTAACCCTAACCCTAATCCGAACCCTAACCCTAACCCGAACCGGAACCCTAACCCTAACCCTAACCCGAACCATAACCCTAAACCTAACCCGAAACTTAACCCTAACCCTAACCCGAACCCTAACACTAACCTGAACCCGAACCCTAACCCTAACCCGAACCCTAACCCTAACCCGAACCCGAACCCTAAACCAAACACGAACCCTAACCCGAACCCGAACCCTAACACTAACCCTAACCCTAACCCTAACCCTAACACTAACCCGAACCCTAACCCTAACCCTAACCGAAACCCTAACCCTAACCCTAACCCTAACCCGAACCCGAAACCTAACCCTAACCCCTAACCCTAACCCTAACCCGAACCCGAACCCTAACCCTAACCTTAACACCTAACCCTAACCCAAACCCAAACCCTAACACGAACCCTAACCCTAACCCTAACCCTAACCCTAACCCGAACCGGAACCCTAACTCAAACCCTACCCCTTACCCTAATCCGAAACCAAACCCTAACCGTAACACTAACCCTAACCCAAAACCTAAACCTAACCCTAACCCTAACCCGAACCCGAACCCTTAAACTAACCCGAACCCTAACCCTAACCCGAAAACTAACCCTAACCCTAACCCGAACCCGAACCCGAAACCTAAACCTAACCCTAACCCGAACCCTAACCCTAACCCGAACCCTAACCCTAAACCTAACCCGAAACTTAACCCTAACCCTAACCCGAACCCTAACCCTAACTCGAACCCTAACGCTTTTCCTAACCCGAACCCGAACCCTAACCCTAACCCGAACCCGAACCCTAAACCTAACCCTAACCCTAACCCTAACCCCTAACCTTAACCCGAACCCGAACCCTAACCCTACCCCGAACCCGAACCAAACCATAACCCTAACCCGAACCCGAACCCTAACCCAAACCTAACCCTAACCCTAACCCGAACTCTAACCCTAACCCGAACCCGAACCCTACCCTAACCCTAACCCTAACCCTAACCCTAACCCGAACCGTAACCCTAACCCTAACCCTAAACCCAACCCTAAACCGAATCCTAACCCGAACCCTAACCCGAACCCTAACCCTTAACCCTAACCCGAACCCGAAACCTAACCCAAACCCGAACCCTAACCCTAACCCGAACGCGAACCCTAAACCTAAACCGAACCCGAACCCGAAACCTAAACCTAACCCTAACCCTAACCCGAACCCTAACCCGAACACTAACCCTAACCCAAACCCTTACCCGAACCCTAACCCGAATCCTAACTCTAACCCGAACCCTAAACCGAACCCTAACCCGAACCCTAATCCTAACCCTAACCCTAACCCTAAACCGAACCCTAACGCTAATCCTAACCCTAACCCTAACCCTAACCCAAACCCGAACCCTAACCCTAAACCTAACCCAAAACCTAACCCTAACCCTAACCCTAACCCTAAACCTAACCCCTAACCCTAACCCGAACCCTAAACCTAACCCGAACCGTAACCCTAACCCTAACCCGAAACCTAACCCTAAACCTAACCCTAACCCTAAATCGAACCCTAACCCGAACCCTAACCCTAACCCTAACCCTAACCCGAACCCTAACCCGAACTCTAACTCGACCCTAACCCTAACCCGTAACCCTAACCCGAAACCTAATCCTAACCCGAACCCGTACCCGAACCCGAACCCTAACCCGAACCCGAAACCTAACCCGAACCCTAACCCGAACCCTAACCCGAACCCTACCCCGAAACCTAACCCTAACCCTAACCCGAACCCTAAACCTAATCCTAACTCTAACCCAAACCCTAACCCGAACACTAACTCTAACCCAAACCCTAACCCGAACCCCAACCCGAAACCTAACCCTAACCCTAACCCTAACCTGAACCCGAACCCTAACCCTAACCCTCACCCGAACCCTAACCCTACCCGAATCCTCAACCTAACCCTAACCCCGAAACAGAACCCTAACCCTAACCCTAACCCGAACCCTAACACGAACCCTAACACGAACCCCAACCCTAACCCTAACCCGAACCCGAACCCGAACCTTAACCCTAACCCGAACCCTAACCCTAACCCCACCCTAACACTAACCCTAACCCTAACCGGAATCCTAACCCTACCCCTAAGCCAACCCCTAACCCGAACCCTAACACGAACCCTAACCCTAACCCTAACCCTAACCCGAACCCTAACCCTTACCCGAACCCGAACCCTAACCCTAACCCGAACCCTAACCCTAACCCGAACCCTAACCCTAAAACGAACCCGAACCCTAACCCTAACCCGAAACCTAAACCGAACCCAACCCTAACCCGAACCCTAACCCTAACCCGAAACCTAACCCTAACCCTAAACCTAACCCGAAACCTAAACCTAACCCAAACCCTAACCCTAAACCTAAACCGAACCCTAACCCGAACCCTAACCCTAAACCTAACCCGAACCCTAACCCTAACCCGAACCCTAACCCTAACCCTAACCTGAACCCTAACCCTAACCCTAACCCAAACCCTAACCGTAACCCGAACCCTATCCCTAACCATAACCCTAACCCTAACCCGAACCCTAACCCGAAACCTAACCCGAACCCTAACGCGAACCCTAACCCTAACCCTAACCCGAACCCTAACCCGACTCTAACTCTACCCTAACACTAACCCCTATCCCTAACCCTAACCCGAAACCTAACCCTAACCCTAACCCGAACCCTAACCCGAACCCTAATCCTAACCCTAACCCGAACCCTAACCCTAACCCTAACTCTAACCCAAACCCTAACACGAACCCTAACTCGAACCCAAACCCTAACCCGAACCCTAAACCGAACCCTAACCCTAACCCTAACCCTAACCCGAACCCGAACCCTAACCCTAACCCTAAACCTAACCCTAACCCTAATCCGAACCCTGACCCTAACACTAACCCCGAACCCGAACCCTAACCCTAACCCTAACCCTAACCCGAACCATAACCCTAACCCGAACCCTAACCGTAAACCGACCCTAACCCTAAACCTAACCCTAACCGGAACCCTAACCCTAACACTAACCCGACCCCTAACCCGAACCCTAACACGAACCCTAACCCTAAACCTAACCCTAACCCTAACCCTAACACTAACCCCTATCCCTAAACCGAACCCTAACCCTAACCCGAACCCTAACCCTAACCCGAACCCGAACCCTAACCCGAAAACTAACCCTAACCCTAACCCGAACCCGAACCCGAAACCTAAACCTAACCCTAACCCGAACCCTAACCCTTACCCGAACCCTAACCCTAAACCTAACCCGAAACTTAACCCTAACCCTAACCCGAACCCTAACCCTAACTCGAACCCTAACGCTTTTCCTAACCCGAACACGAACCCTAACCCTAACCCGAACCCGAACCCTAAACCTAACCCTAACCCTAACCCTAACCCCTAACCTTAACCCGAACCCGAACCCTAACCCTACCCCGAACCCGAACCAAACCATAACCCTAACCCGAACCCGAACCCTAACCCAAACCTAACCCTAACCCTAACCCGAACCCTAACCCTAACCCGAACCCGAACCCTAACCCTAACCCTAACCCTAACACTAACCCGAACCCTAACCCTAACCCTAACCCGAACCGTAACCCTAACCCGAACCCGAACCCTAACCCTAACCCTAACCCTAACCCTAACCCTTAAACCTAACCCGAACCCTAAACCTAACCCGAACCGTAACCCTAACCCTAACCCGAACCCTAACCCTAAACCTAACCCTAAACCTAACCCGAACCCTAACCCGAACTCTAACTCTATCCTAACACTAACCCCTATCCCTAACCCTAACCCGAAACCTAACCCTAACCCTAACCCGAACACTAACCCGAACCCTAATACTAACCCTAACCCGAACCCTAACCCTAACCCTAACTCTAACCCAAACCCTAACCCGAACCCTAACTCGAACCCAAACCCTAACCCGAACCCTAACCCGAACCCTATCCCTAACCCTAACCCTAACCCGAACCCGAACCGGAACCCTAACTCGAACCCTACCCCTAACCCTAATCCGAAACCTAACCCTAACCGTAACCCTAACCCTAACCCGAAACCGAAACCTAACCCTAAATCTAACCCGAACCCGAACCCTTAAACTAACCCGAACCCTAACCCTAACCCGAACCATAACCCTAACCCGAAAACTAACCCTAACCCTAACCCGAACCCGAACCCGAAACCTAAACCTAACCCGAACCCGAACCCTAACCCTAAACCGAACCCTAACCCTAAACCTAACCCGAAACTTAACCCTAACACTAACCCGAACCCTAACCCTAACCCGAACCCTAACGGTTTTCCGAACCCGAACCCAAACCCTAACCCTAACCCGAACCCCAACCCTAACCCTAACCCGAACCCTAACCCAAACCCAAACCATAACCCGAACCCGAACCCTAACCCTAACCCGATCCCGAACCCTAAACCTAACGCTAACCCTAACCCTAACCCCTAACCCTAACCCGAACAAGAACCCGAACCCTAACCCTACCCCGAACCCGAACCAAACCATAACCCTAACCCGAACCCGAACCCTAACCCAAACCTAACCCTAACCCTAACCCGAACCCTAACCCGAACCCAAACCCGAACCCTAACCCGAACCCTGCCCCGAACCCTAACCCTAACCCGAACCCTAACCCTAACCCTAACCCGAACCCGAACCCTAAACCTAACACGAAACCTAACCCTAACCCTAACCCGAACCCGAACCCTAACCCTAACACTAACCCGAACCCTAACCCTAACCCGAACCCTAACCCTAAACCTAACCCGAAACTTAACCCTAACCCTAACCCGAACACTAACCCTAATCCGAACCCTAACCCGAACCTGAACCCGAACCCGAACCCTAACCCTAACCCTACACCGAACCCTAACCCTAACCCTAACCCTAACCCTAACCCTAACCCGAACCCTAACCCTAACCCTAACCCTAACCCTAACCCAAACCCTAACCCTAACTCTAACCCTAACACTAACCTAACCCCTAACCCTAAACCTAACTCGAACCCTAACCCGAACCCTAACCCTAAACCTAACCCTAACCCGAACCCTAACCCGAACTCTAACTCGAACCTAACCCTAACCCCTAACCATAACCCTAACCCGAAACCTAACCCTAACCCGAACCCGTACCCAAACCCGAACCCTAACCCGAACCCGAACCCTAACCCGAACCCTAACCCGAACCCTAACCCGAAACCTAACCCTAACCCTAACCCGAACCCTAAACCTAACCCGAACCGTAACCCTAACCCTAACCCTAACCCGAACCCTAACCCGAACTCTAACTCGACCCTAACCCTAACCCCTAACCCTAACCCGAAACCTAACCCTAACCCGAAGCCGTAACCGAACCCGAACCCTAACCTGAACCCGAAACCTAACCCGTACCCTAACCTGAACCCTAACCCGAACCCTAACCCGAACCCTAACCCGAAACCTAACCCTAACCCTAACCCGAACCCTAACCCTAATCCTAACTCTAACCCAAACCCTAACCCGAACACTAACTCTAACCCAAATCTAACCCGAACCCTAACCCGAAACCTAACCCTAACCCTAACCCTAACCCGAACCCGAACCCTAACACTAACCCGAACCCTAACCCTACCCGAATCCTCACCCTCACCCTAACCCCGAACCAGAACCCTAACCCTAACCCTAACCCGATCCCTAACACGAACCCTAACACGAACCCCAACCCTAACCCTAACCCGAACCCGAACCCGAAACCTAACCCTAACCCGAACCCTAACCCTAACCCCAACCTAACACTAACCCTAACCCTAACCGGAAACCTAACCCTACCCCTAAGCCGACCCCTAACCCGAACCCTAACACGAACCCTAACCCTAACCCTAACCCGAACCCTAACCCTAACCCTAACCCGAACCCTAACCCTAACCCGAACCCTAACCCTAACCCGAACCCTAACCCTAAAACGAACCCGAACCCTAACCCTAACCCGAAACCTAAACCGAACCACCCTAACCCGAACCCTAACCCTAACCCGAAACCTAACCCTAACCCGAACCCGAACGCGAACCCTAACCCTACCCCGAACCCGAACCAAACCATAACCCTAACCTGAACCCGAACCCTAACCCAAACCTAACCCTAACCCTAACCCGAACCCTAAACCCAACCCTAACCCGAACCCTAACCGGAACCCTAACCCGAACCCTAACCCGAACCCTAACCCGAACACTAACCCTAACCCGAACCCGAAACCTAACACTAACCCTAACCCTAAACCTAACCCGAACCCTAACCCTAACCCTAACCCTAACCTGAACCCTAACACGAACTCTAACTCGACCCTAACACTAAACCCTAACCCTAACCCTAACCCTAACCCAAAACCTAACCCTAACCCGAACCCGAACCCTAACCCGAACCCCAACGCGAATCTAACCCGAACCCTAACCCGAACCCTAACCCGAACCATAACTCTAACCCTAACCCGAACCCTAACCCTAACACTAACTCTAACCCAAACCCTAACCCGAACCCTAACTCGAACCCAAACCCTAAACCGAACCCTAACCCGAACCCTAACCCTAACCCTAACCTTAACCCGAACCCGAACCCTAACCCTAACCCTAACCCAAACCCTAACCCTAACCCGAAGGCTCACCCTAACCCTAACCCCGAACCCAAACCCTAACCCTAACCCGAACCCTAACCCGAACCCTAACCCGAACCCTAAACCGAACCCCAACCCTAACCCTAACCCGAACCCGAACCCGAACCCTAACCCTAACCGTAACCCTAAACCTAACACGATCCCGAACCCTAACCATAACCCTAACCCGAACCCGAACCCTAACACTAACCCGAACCCTAACCCTAACCCGAACCCTAACCCTAACCCAAAACCTAACCCTAACCCTAACCCGAACCCGAACCATAAACCTAACCCTAACACGAACCCTAACCCTAACCCGAACCCTAACCCTAAACCTAACCCGAAACTTAAACCTAACCCTAACCCGAACACTAACCCTAACCCGAACCCTAACCCTAACCCGAACCCGAACCCGAACCCTAACCCTAACCCGAACCCTAACCCTAACCCTAACCCGAACCCTAACCCTAACCCGAACCCTACCCCTAACCCGAACCCGAACCCGAACCCTAACCCTAACACGAACCCTAACCCTAACCCGAACCCTAACCCAAACCCGAACCCGAACCCTAAACCTAACCCTAACCCGAACCCGAACCCGAACCCTAACCCGAACCCGATCCCTAACCCTAACCCTAACCCTAACCCTAACCCGAACCCGAACCCTAACCCTAACCCTAACCCGAACCATAACCCTAAACCTAACCCGAACTTAACCCTAACCCTAACCCGAACCCTAACACTAACCTGAACCCGAACCCTAACCCTAACCCGAACCCTAACCCTAACCCGAACCCGAACCCTAACCCAAACACGAACCCTAACCCGAACCCGAACCCTAACTCTAACCCTAACCCTAACCCTAACCCTAACACTAACCCGAACCCTAACCCTAACCCTAACCGAAACCCTAACCCTAACCCTAACCCTAACCCGAACCCGAACCCTAACCCTAACCCCTAACCCTAACCCTAACCCGAACCCGAACCCTAACCCTAACCTTAACACCTAACCCTAACCCAAACCCAAACCCTAACCAGAACCCTAACCCTAACCCTAACCCTAACCCGAACCGGAACCCTAACTCAAACCCTACCCCTTACCCTAATCCGAAACCAAACCCTAACCGTAACACTAACCCTAACCCAAAACCTAAACCTAACCCTAACCCTAACCCGAACCCGAACCCTTAAACTAACCCGAACCCTAACCCTAACCCGAACCCTAACCCTAACCCGAAAACTAACCCTAACCCTAACCCGAACCCGAACCCGAAACCTAAACCTAACCCTAACCCGAACCCTAACCCTAACCCGAACCCTAACCCTAAACCTAACCCGAAACTTAACCCTAACCCTAACCAGAACCCTAACCCTAACTCGAACCCTAACGCTTTTCCTAACCCGAACCCGAACCCTAACCCTAACCCGAACCCGAACCCTAAACCTAACCCTAACCCTAACCCTAACCCCTAACCTTAACCCGAACCCGAACCCTAACCCTACCCCGAACCCGAACCAAACCATAACCCTAACCCGAACCCGAACCCTAACCCAAACCTAACCCTATCCCTAACCCGAACTCTAACCCTAACCCGAACCCGAACCATAACCCTAACCCTAACCCTAACCCTAACCCGAACCGTAACCCTAACCCTAACCCTAAACCCAACCCTAAACCGAATCCTAACCCGAACCCTAACCCGAACCCTAACCCTTAACCCTAACCCGAACCCGAAACCTAACCCAATCCCGAACCCTAACCCTAACCCGAACGCGAACCCTAAACCTAAACCGAACCCGAACCCGAAACCTAAACCTAACCCTAACCCTAACCCGAACCCTAACCCGAACACTAACCCTAACCCAAACACTTACCCGAACCCTAACCCGAATCCTAACTCTAACCCGAACCCTAAACCGAACCCTAACTCGAACCCTAATCCTAACCCTAACCCTAACCCTAAACCGAACCCTAACGCTAACCCTAACCCTAACCCTAACCCTAACCCAAACCCGAACCCTAACCCTAAACCTAACTCAAAACCTAACCCTAACCCTAACCCTAACCCTAAACCTAACCCCTAACCCGAACCCGAACCCTAAACCTAACCCGAACCGTAACCCTAACCCTAACCCGAAACCTAACCCTAAACCTAACCCTAACCCTAAATCGAACCCTAACCCGAACCCTAACCCTAACCCTAACCCTAACCCGAACCCTAACCCGAACTCTAACTCGACCCTAACCCTAACCCGTAACCCTAACCCGAAACCTAACCCTAACCCGAACCCGTACCCGAACCCGAACCCTAACCCGAACCCGAAACCTAACCCGAACCCTAACCCGAACCCTAACCCGAACCCTACCCCGAAACCTAACCCTAACCCTAACCCGAACCCTAAACCTAATCCTAACTCTAACCCAAACCCTAACCCGAACACTAACTCTAACCCAAACCCTAACCCGAACCCTAACCCGAAACCTAACCCTAACCCTAACCCTAACCTGAACCCGAACCCTAACCCTAACCCTCACCCGAACCCTAACCCTACCCGAATCCTCACCCTAACCCTAACCCCGAAACAGAACCCTAACCCTAACCCTAACCCGAACCCTAACACGAACCCTAACACGAACCCCAACCCTAACCCTAACCCGAACCCGAACCCGAACCTTAGCCCTAACCCGAACCCTAACCCTAACCCCACCCTAACACTAACCCTAACCCTAACCGGAACCCTAACCCTACCCCTAAGCCGACCCCTAACCCGAACCCTAACAGGAACCCTAACCCTAACCCTAACCCTAACCCGAACCCTAACCCTTACCCGAACCCGAACCCTAACCCTAACCCGAACCCTAACCCTAACCCGAACCCTAACACTAAAACGAACCCGAACCCTAACCCTAACCCGAAACCTAAACTGAACCCAACCCTAACCCGAACCCTAACCCTAACCCGAAACCTAACCCTAACCCTAAACCTAACCCGAAACCTAAACCTAACCCAAACCCTAACCCTAAACCTAAACCGAACCCTAACCCGAACCCTAACCCTAACCCTAACCCGAACCCTAACCCTAACCCGAACCCTAACCCTAACCCTAACCTGAACCCTAACCCTAACCCTAACCCAAACCCTAACCGTAACCCGAACCCTATCCCTAACCATAACCCTAACCCTAACCCGAACCCTAACCCGAAACCTAACCCGAACCCTAACCCGAACCCTAACCCTAACCCTAACCCGAACCCTAACCCGACTCTAACTCTACCCTAACACTAACCCCTATCCCTAACCCTAACCCGAAACCTAACCCTAACCCTAACCCGAACCCTAACCCGAACCCTAATCCTAACCCTAACCCGAACCCTAACCCTAACCCTAACTCTAACCCAAACCCTAACACGAACCCTAACTCGAACCCAAACCCTAACCCGAACCCTAAACCGAACCCTAACCCTAACCCTAACCCTAACCCGAACCCGAACCCTAACCCTAAACCTAAACCTAACCCTAACCCTAACCCGAACCCTGACCCTAACCCTAACCCCGAACCCGAACCCTAACCCTAACCCTAACCCTAACCCGAACCATAACCCTAACCGAACCCTAACCGTAAACCGACCCTAACCCTAAACCTAACCCTAACCGGAACCCTAACCCTAACACTAACCCGACCCCTAACCCGAACCCTAACACGAACCCTAACCCTAAACCTAACCCTAACCCTAACCCTAACACTAACCCCTATCCCTAAACCGAACCCTAACCCTAACCCGAACCCTAACCCTAACCCGAACCCGAACCCTAACCCGAAAACTAACCCTAACCCTAACCCGAACCCGAACCCAAAACCTAAACCTAACCCTAACCCGAACCCTAACCCTAACCCGAACCCTAACCCTAAACCTAACCCGAAACTTAACCCTAACCCGAACCCTAACCCTAACTCGAACCCTAACGCTTTTCCTAACCCGAACACGAACCCTAACCCTAACCCGAACCCGAACCCTAAACCTACCCCTAACCCTAACCCTAACCCCTAACCTTAACCCGAACCCGAACCCTAACCCTACCCCGAACCCGAACCAAACCATAACCCTAACCCGAACCCGAACCCTAACCCAAACCTAACCCTAACCCTAACCCGAACCCTAACCCTAACCCGAACCCGAACCCTAACCCTAACCCTAACCCTAACCCTAACCCGAACCCTAACCCTAACCCTAACCCTAACCCGAACCGTAACCCTAACCCGAACCCGAACCCTAACCCTAACCCTAACCCTAACCCTAACCCTTAAACCTAACCCGAACCCTAAACCTAACCAACCGTAACCCTAACCCTAACCCGAACCCTAACACTAAACCTAACCCTAAACCTAACCCGAACCCTAACCCGAACTCTAACTCTATCCTAACACTAACCCCTATCCCTAACCCTAACCCGAAACCTAACCCAAACCCTAACCCGAACCCTAACCCGAACCCTAATCCTAACCCTAACCCGAACCCTAAACCTAACCCTAACTCTAAACCAAACCCTAACCCGAACCCTAACTCGAACCCAAACCCTAACCCGAACCCTAACCCGAACCCTATCCCTAACCCTAACCCTAACCCGAACCCGAACCGGAACCCTAACTCGAACCCTACCCCTAACCCTAATCCGAAACCTAACCCTAACCGTAACCCTAACCCTAACCCGAAACCGAAACCTAACCCTAAATCTAACCCGAACCCGAACCCTTAAACTAACCCGAACCCTAACCCTAACCCGAACCATAACCCTAACCCGAAAACTAACCCTAACCCTAACCCGAACCCGAACCCGAAACCTAAACCTAACCCGAACCCGAACCCTAACCCTAAACCGAACCCTAACCCTAAACCTAACCCGAAACTTAACCCTAACACTAACCCGAACCCTAACCCTAACCCGAACCCTAACGGTTTTCCGAACCCGAACCCAAACCCTAACCCTAACCCGAACCCCAACCCTAACCATAACCCGAACCCTAACCCAAACCCAAACCATAACCCGAACCCGAACCCTAACCCTAACCCGATCCCGAACCCTAAACCTAACGCTAACCCTAACCCTAACCCCTAACCCTAACCCGAACAAGAACCCGAACCCTAACCCTACCCCGAACCCGAACCAAACCATAACCCTAACCCGAACCCGAACCCTAACCCAAACCTAACCCTAACCCTAACCCGAACCCTAACCCGAACCCTAACCCGAACCCTAACCCGAACCCTGCCCCGAACCCTAACCCTAACCCTAACCCGAACCCTAACCCTAACCCGAACCCGAACCCTAAACCTAACACGAAACCTAACCCTAACCCTAACCCGAACCCGAACCCTAACCCTAACACTAACCCGAACCCTAACCCTAACCCGAACCCTAACCCTAAACCTAACCCGAAACTTAACCCTAACCCTAACCCGAACACTAACCCTAATCCGAACCCTAACCCGAACCTGAACCCGAACACGAACCCTAACCCTAACCCTACACCGAACCCTAACCCTAACCCTAACCCTAACCCTAACCCGAACCCTAAACCTAACCCTAACCCTAACCCTAACCCAAACCCTAACCCTAACTCTAACCCTAACACTAACCTAACCCCTAACCCTAAACCTAACTCGAACCCTAACCAGAACCCTAACCCTAAACCTAACCCTAACCCGAACCCTAACCCGAACTCTAACTCGAACCTAACCCTAACCCCTAAACATAACCCTAACCCGAAACCTAACCCTAACCCGAACCCGTACCCAAACCCGAACCCTAACCCGAACCCGAACCCTAACCCGAACCCTAACCCGAACCCTAACCCGAAACCTAACCCTAACCCTAACCCGAACCCTAAACCTAACCCGAACCGTAACCCTAACCCTAACCCTAACCCGAACCCTAACCCGAACTCTAACTCGACCCTAACCCTAACCCCTAACCCTAACCCGAAACCTAACCCTAACCCGAAGCCGTACCCGAACCCGAACCCTAACCTGAACCCGAAACCTAACCCGTACCCTAACCTGAACCCTAACCCGAACCCTAACCCGAACCCTAACCCGAAACCTAACCCTAACCCTAACCCGAACCCTAACCCTAATCCTAACTCTAACCCAAACCCTAACCCGAAAACTAACTCTAACCCAAATCTAACCCGAACCCTAACCCGAAACCTAACCCTAACCCTAACCCTAACCCGAACCCGAACCCTAACCCTAACCCTAACCCGAACCCTAACCCTACCCGAATCCTCACCCTCACCCTAACCCCGAACCAGAACCCTAACCCTAACCCTAACCCGATCCCTAACACGAACCCTAACACGAACCCCAACCCTAACCCTAACCCGAACCCGAACCCGAAACCTAACCCTAACCCGAACCCTAACCCTAACCCCAACCTAACACTAACCCTAACCCTAACCGGAAACCTAACCCTACCCCTAAGCCGACCCCTAACCCGAACCCTAACACGAACCTAACCCTAACCCTAACCCGAACCCTAACCCTAACCCTAACCCGAACCCTAACCCTAACCCGAACCCTAACCCTAACCCGAACCCTAACCCTAAAACGAACCCGAACCCTAACCCTAACCCGAAACCTAAACCGAACCCAACCCTAACCCGAACCCTAACCCTAACCCGAAACCTAACCCTAACCCGAACCCGAACGCGAACCCTAACCCTACCCCGAACCCGAACCAAACCATAACCCTAACCTGAACCCGAACCCTAACCCAAACCTAACCCTAACCCTAACCCGAACCCTAACCCCAACCCTAACCCGAACCCTAACCGGAACCCTAACCCGAACCCTAACCCGAACCCTAACCCGAACACTAACCCTAACCCGAACCCGAAACCTAACACTAACCCTAACCCTAAACCTAACCCGAACCCTAACCCTAACCCTAACCCTAACCTGAACCCTAACACGAACTCTAACTCGACCCTAACACTAAACCCTAACCCTAACCCTAACCCTAACCCAAAACCTAACCCTAACCCGAACCCGAACCCTAACCCGAACCCCAACGCGAATCTAACCCGAACCCTAACCCGAACCCTAACCCGAACCATAACTCTAACCCTAACCCGAACCCTAACCCTAACACTAACTCTAACCCAAACCCTAACCCGAACCCTAACTCGAACCCAAACCCTAAACCGAACCCTAACCCGAACCCTAACCCTAACCCTAACCTTAACCCGAACCCGAACCCTAACCCTAACCCTAACCCAAACCCTAACCCTAACCCGAAGGCTCACCCTAACCCTAACCCCGAACCCAAACCCTAACCCTAACCCGAACCCTAACCCGAACCCTAACCCGAACCCTAAACCGAACCCCAACCCTAACCCTAACCCGAACCCGAACCCGAACCCTAACCCTAACCGTAACCCTAAACCTAACACGATCCCGAACCCTAACCATAACCCTAACCCGAACCCGAAACCTAACACTAACCCGAACCCTAACCCTAACCCGAACCCTAACCCTAACCCGAAACCTAACCCTAACCCTAACCCGAACCCGAACCCTAAACCTAACCCTAACACGAACCCTAACCCTAACCCGAACCCTAACCCTAAACCTAACCCGAAACTTAAACCTAACCCTAACCCGAACACTAACCCTAACCCGAACCCTAACCCTAACCCGAACCCGAACCCGAACCCTAACCCTAACCCGAACCCTAACCCTAACCCTAACCCGAACCCTAACCCTAACCCGAACCCTACCCCTAACCCGAACCCGAACCCGAACCCTAACCCTAACACGAACCCTAACCCTAACCCGAACCCTAACCCGAACCCGAACCCTAAACCTAACCCTAACCCGAACCCGAACCCGAACCCTAACCCGAACCCGATACCTAACCCTAACCCTAACCCTAACCCTAACCCTAACCCTAACCCGAACCCGAACCCTAACCCTAACCCTAACCCGAACCATAACCCTAAACCTAACCCGAAACTTAACCCTAACCCTAACCCGAACCCTAACACTAACCTGAACCCGAACCCTAACCCTAACCCGAACCCTAACCCTAACCCGAACCCGAACCCTAACCCAAACACGAACCCTAACCCGAACCCGAACCCTAACTCTAACCCTAACCCTAACCCTAACCCTAACACTAACCCGAACCCTAACCCTAACCCTAACCGAAACCCTAACCCTAACCCTAACCCTAACCCGAACCCGAACCCTAACCCTAACCCCTAACCCTAACCCTAACCCGAACCCGAACCCTAACCCTAACCTTAACACCTAACCCTAACCCAAACCCAAACCCTAACCCGAACCCTAACCCTAACCCTAACCCTAACCCGAAACGGAACCCTAACTCAAACCCTACCCCTTACCCTAATCCGAAACCAAACCGTAACCGTAACACTAACCCTAACCCAAAACCTAAACCTAACCCTAACCCTAACCCGAACCCGAACCCTTAAACTAACCCGAACCCTAACCCTAACCCGAACCCTAACCCTAACCCGAAAACTAACCCTAACCCTAACCCGAACCCGAACCCGAAACCTAAACCTAACCCTAACCCGAACCCTAACCCTAACCCGAACCCTAACCCTAAACCTAACCCGAAACTTAACCCTAACCCTAACCCGAACCCTAACCCTAACTCGAACCCTAACGCTTTTCCTAACCCGAACCCGAACCCTAACCCTAACCCGAACCCGAACCCTAAACCTAACCCTAACCCTAACCCTAACCCCTAACCTTAACCCGAACCCGAACCCTAACCCTACCCCGAACCCGAACCAAACCATAACCCTAACCCGAACCCGAACCCTAACCCAAACCTAACCCTATCCCTAACCCGAACTCTAACCCTAACCCGAACCCGAACCATAACCCTAACCCTAACCCTAACCCTAACCCGAACCGTAACCCTAACCCTAACCCTAAACCCAACCCTAAACCGAATCCTAACCCGAACCCTAACCCGAACCCTAACCCTTAACCCTAACCTGAACCCGAAACCTAACCCAAACCCGAACCCTAACCCTAACCCGAACGCGAACCCTAAACCTAAACCGAACCCGAACCCGAAACCTAAACCTAACCCTAACCCTAACCCGAACCCTAACCCGAACACTAACCCTAACCCAAACCCTTACCCGAACCCTAACCCGAATCCTAACTCTAACCCGAACCCTAAACCGAACCCTAACCCGAACCCTAATCCTAACCCTAACCCTAACCCTAAACCGAACCCTAACGCTAACCCTAACCCTAACCCTAACCCTAACCCAAACCCGAACCCTAACCCTAAACCTAACCCAAAACCTAACCCTAACCCTAACCCTAACCCTAAACCTAACCCCTAACCCGAAACCGAACCCTAAACCTAACCCGAACCGTAACCCTAACCCTAACCCGAAACCTAACCCTAAACCTAACCCTAACCCTAAATCGAACCCTAACCCGAACCCTAACCCTAACCCTAACCCTAACCCGAACCCTAACCCGAACTCTAACTCGACCCTAACCCTAACCCGTAACCCTAACCCGAAACCTAACCCTAACCCGAACCCGTACCCGAACCCGAACCCTAACCCGAACCCGAAACCTAACCCGAACCCTAACCCGAACCCTAACCCGAACCCTACCCCGAAACCTAACCCTAACCCTAACCCGAACCCTAAACCTAATCCTAACTCTAACCCAAACCCTAACCCGAACACTAACTCTAACCCAAACCCTAACCCGAACCCTAACCCGAAACCTAACCCTAACCCTAACCCTAACCTGAACCCGAACCCTAACCCTAACCCTCACCCGAACCCTAACCCTACCCGAATCCTCACCCTAACCCTAACCCCGAAACAGAACCCTAACCCTAACCCTAACCCGAAACCTAACACGAACCCTAACACGAACCCCAACCCTAACCCTATCCCGAACCCGAACCCGAACCTTAAACCTAACCCGAACCCTAACCCTAACCCCACCCTAACACTAACCCTAACCCTAACCGGAACCCTAACCCTACCCCTAAGCCGACACCTAACCCGAACCCTAACAGGAACCCTAACCCTAACCCTAACCCTAACCCGAACCCTAACCCTTACCCGAACCCGAACCCTAACCCTAACCCGAACCCTAACCCTAACCCGAACCCTAACCCTAAAACGAACCCGAACCCTAACCCTAACCCGAAACCTAAACCGAACCCAACCCTAACCCGAACCCTAACCCTAACCCGAAACCTAACCCTAACCCTAAACCTAACCCGAAACCTAAACCTAACCCAAACCCTAACCCTAAACTTAAACCGAACCCTAACCCGAACCCTAACCCTAACCCTAACCCGAACCCTAACCCTAACCCGAACCCTAACCCTAACCCTAACCTGAACCCTAACCCTAACCCTAACCCAAACCCTAACCGTAACCCGAACCCTATCCCTAACCATAACCCTAACCCTAACCCGAACCCTAACCCGAAACCTAACCCGAACCCTAACCCGAACCCTAACCCTAACCCTAACCCGAACCCTAACCCGACTCTAACTCTACCCTAACACTAACCCCTATCCCTAACCCTAACCCGAAACCTAACCCTAACCCTAACCCGAACCCTAACACGAACCCTAATCCTAACCCTAACCCGAACCCTAACCCTAACCCTAACTCTAACCCAAACCCTAACACGAACCCTAACTCGAACCCAAACCCTAACCCGAACCCTAAACCGAACCCTAACCCTAACCCTAACCCTAACCCGAACCCGAACCCTAACCCTAAACCTAAACCTAACCCTAACCCTAACCCGAACCCTGACCCTAACCCTAACCCCGAACCCGAACCCTAACCCTAACCCTAACCCTAACCCGAACCATAACCCTAACCCGAACCCTAACCGTAAACCGACCCTAACCCTAAACCTAACCCTAACCGGAACCCTAACCCTAACACTAACCCGACCCCTAACCCGAACCCTAACACGAACCCTAACCCTAAACCTAACCCTAACCCTAACACTAACCCCTATCCCTAAACCGAACCCTAACCCTAACCCGAACCCTAACCCTAACCCGAACCCGAACCCTAACCCGAAAACTAACCCGAACCCTAACCCTACCCCGAACCCGAACCAAACCATAACCCTAACCCGAACCCGAACCCTAACCCAAACCTAACCCTAACCCTAACCCGAACCCTAACCCTAACCCGAACCCGAACCCTAACCCTAACCCTAACCCTAACCCGAACCCTAACCCTAACCCTAACCCGAACCCTAACCCTAACCCGAACCCGAACCCTAACCCTAACCCTAACCCTAACCCTAACCCTTAAACCTAACCCGAACCCTAAACCTAACCCGAACCGTAACCCTAACCCTAACCCGAACCCTAACCCTAAACCTAACCCTAACCCTAACCCGAACCCTAACGGTTTTCCGAACCCGAACCCAAACCCTAACCCTAACCCGAACCCCAACCCTAACCCTAACCCGAACCCTAACCCAAAACCAAACCATAACCCGAACCCGAACCCTAACCCTAACCCGATCCCGAACCCTAAACCTAACGCTAACCCTAACCCTAACCCCTAACCCTAACCCGAACAAGAACCCGAACCCTAACCCTACCCCGAACCCGAACCAAACCATAACCCTAACCCGAACCCGAACCCTAACCCAAACCTAACCCTAACCCTAACCCGAACCCTAACCCGAACCCTAACCCGAACCCTAACCCGAACCCTGCCCCGAACCCTAACCCTAACCCGAACCCTAACCCTAACCCTAACCCGAACCCGAACCCTAAACCTAACACGAAACCTAACCCTAACCCTAACCCGAACCCGAACCCTAACCCTAACACTAACCCGAACCCTAACCCTAACCCGAACCCTAACCCTAAACCTAACCCGAAACTTAACCCTAACCCTAACCCGAACACTAACCCTAATCCGAACCCTAACCCGAACCTGAACCCGAACCCGAACCCTAACCCTAACCCTACACCGAACCCTAACCCTAACCCTAACCCTAACCCTAACCCTAACCCGAACCCTAACCCTAATCCTAACCCTAACCCTAACCCAAACCCTAACCCTAACTCTAACCCTAACACTAACCTAACCCCTAACCCTAAACCTAACTCGAACCCTAACCAGAACCCTAACCCTAAACCTAACCCTAACCCGAACCCTAACCCGAACTCTAACTCGAACCTAACCCTAACCCCTAACCATAACCCTAACCCGAAACCTAACCCTAACCCGAACCCGTACCCAAACCCGAACCCTAACCCGAACCCGAACCCTAACCCGAACCCTAACCCGAACCCTAACCCGAAACCTAACCCTAACCCTAACCCGAACCCTAAACCTAACCCGAACCGTAACCCTAACCCTAACCCTAACCCGAACCCTAACCCGAACTCTAACTCGACCCTAACCCTAACCCCTAACCCTAACCCGAAACCTAACCCTAACCCGAAGCCGTACCCGAACCCGAACCCTAACCTGAACCCGAAACCTAACCCGTACCCTAACCTGAACCCTAACCCGAACCCTAACCCGAACCCTAACCCGAAACCTAACCCTAACCCTAACCCGAACCCTAACCCTAATCCTAACTCTAACCCAAACCCTAACCCGAACACTAACTCTAACCCAAATCTAACCCGAACCCTAACCCGAAACCTAACCCTAACCCTAACCCTAACCCGAACCCGAACCCTAACCCTAACCCTAACCCGAACCCTAACCCTACCCGAATCCTCACACTCACCCTAACCCCGAACCAGAACCCTAACCCTAACCCTAACCCGATCCCTAACACGAACCCTAACACGAACCCCAACCCTAACCCTAACCCGAACCCGAACCCGAAACCTAACCCTAACCCGAACCCTAACCCTAACCCCAACCTAACACTAACCCTAACCCTAACCGGAAACCTAACCCTACCCCTAAGCCGACCCCTAACCCGAACCCTAACACGAACCCTAACCCTAACACTAACCCGAACCCTAACCCTAACCCTAACCCGAACCCTAACCCTAACCCGAACCCTAACCCTAACCCGAACCCTAACCCTAAAACGAACCCGAACCCTAACCCTAACCCGAAACCTAAACCGAACCCAACCCTAACCCGAACCCTAACCCTAACCCGAAACCTAACCCTAACCCGAACCCGAACGCGAACCCTAACCCTACCCCGAACCCGAACCAAACCATAACCCTAACCTGAACCCGAACCCTAACCCAAACCTAACCCTAACCCTAACCCGAACCCTAACCCCAACCCTAACCCGAACCCTAACCGGAACCCTAACCCGAACCCTAACCCGAACCCTAACCCGAACACTAACCCTAACCCGAACCCGAAACCTAACCCTAACCCTAACCCTAAACTTAACCCGAACCCTAACCCTAACCCTAACCCTAACCTGAACCCTAACACGAACTCTAACTCGACCCTAACACTAAACCCTAACCCTTACCCTAACCCTAACCCAAAACCTAACCCTAACCCGAACCCGAACCCTAACCCGAACCCCAACGCGAATCTAACCCGAACCCTAACCCGAACCCTAACCCGAACCATAACTCTAACCCTAACCCGAACCCTAACCCTAACACTAACTCTAACCCAAACCCTAACTCGAACCCTAACTCGAACCCAAACCCTAAACCGAACCCTAACCCGAACCCTAACCCTAACCCTAACCTTAACCCGAACCCGAACCCTAACCCTAACCCTAACCCAAACCCTAACCCTAACCCGAAGGCTCACCCTAACCCTAACCCCGAACCCAAACCCTAACCCTAACCCGAACCCTAACCCGAACCCTAACCCGAACCCTAAACCGAACCCCAACCCTAACCCTAACCCGAACCCGAACCCGAAACCTAACCCTAACCGTAACCCTAAACCTAACACGATCCCGAACCCTAACCATAACCCTAACCCGAACCCGAACCCTAACACTAACCCGAACCCTAACCCTAACCCGAACCCTAACCCTAACCCGAAACCTAACCCTAACCCTAACCCGAACCCGAACCCTAAACCTAACCCTAACACGAACCCTAACCCTAACCCGAACCCTAACCCTAAACCTAACCCGAAACTTAAACCTAACCCTAACCCGAACACTAACCCTAACCCGAACCCTAACCCTAACCCGAACCCGAACCCGAACCCTAACCCTAACCCGAACCCTAACCCTAACCCTAACCCGAACCCTAACCCTAACCCGAACCCTACCCCTAACCCGAACCCGAACCCGAACCCTAACCCTAACACGAACCCTAACCCTAACCCGAACCCTAACCCAAACCCGAACCCGAACCCTAAACCTAACCCTAACCCGAACCCGAAACCGAACCCTAACCCGAACCCGATCCCTAACCCTAACCCTAACCCTAACCCAAACCCTAACCCGAACCCGAACCCTAACCCTAACCCTAACCCGAACCATAACCCTAAACCTAACCCGAAACTTAACCCTAACCCTAACCCGAACCCTAACACTAACCTGAACCCGAACCCTAACCCTAACCCGAACCCTAACCCTAACCCGAACCCGAACCCTAACCCAAACACGAACCCTAACCCGAACCCGAACCCTAACTCTAACCCTAACCCTAACCCTAACACTAACACTAACCCGAACCCTAACCCTAACCCTAACCGAAACCCTAACCCTAACCCTAACCCTAACCCGAACCCGAACCCTAACCCTAACCCCTAACCCTAACCCTAACCCGAACCCGAACCCTAACCCTAACCTTAACACCTAACCCTAACCCAAACCCAAACCCTAACCCGAACCCTAACCCTAACCCTAACCCTAACCCGAACCGGAACCCTAACTCAAACCCTACCCCTTACCCTAATCCGAAACCAAACCCTAACCGTAACACTAACCCTAACCCAAAACCTAAACCTAACCCTAACCCTAACCCGAACCCGAACCCTTAAACTAACCCGAACCCTAACCCTAACCCGAACCCTAACCCTAACCCGAAAACTAACCCTAACCCTAACCCGAACCCGAACCCGAAACCTAAACCTAACCCTAACCCGAACCCTAACCCTAACCCGAACCCTAACCCTAAACCTAACCCGAAACTTAACCCTAACCCTAACCCGAACCCTAACCCTAACTCGAACCCTAACGCTTTTCCTAACCCGAACCCGAACCCTAACCCTAACCCGAACCCGAACCCTAAACCTAACCCTAACCCTAACCCTAACCCCTAACCTTAACCCGAACCCGAACCCTAACCCTACCCCGAACCCGAACCAAACCATAACCCTAACCCGAACCCGAACCCTAACCCAAACCTAACCCTATCCCTAACCCGAACTCTAACCCTAACCCGAACCCGAACCATAACCCTAACCCTAACCCTAACCCTAACCCGAACCGTAACCCTAACCCTAACCCTAAACCCAACCCTAAACCGAATCCTAACCCGAACCCTAACCCGAACCCTAACCCTTAACCCTAACCCGAACCCGAAACCTAACCCAAACCCGAACCCTAACCCTAACCCGAACGCGAACCCTAAACCTAAACCGAACCCGAACCCGAAACCTAAACCTAACCCTAACCCTAACCCGAACCCTAACCCGAACACTAACCCTAACCCAAACCCTTACCCGAACCCTAACCCGAATCCTAACCCTAACCCTAACCCTAAACCGAACCCTAACGCTAACCCTAACCCTAACCCTAACCCTAACCCAAACCCGAACCCTAACCCTAAACCTAACCCAAAACCTAACCCTAACCCTAACCCTAACCCTAAACCTAACCCCTAACCCGAACCCGAACCCTAAACCTAACCCGAACCGTAACCCTAACCCTAACCCGAAACCTAACCCTAAACCTAACCCTAACCCTAAATCGAACCCTAACCCGAACCCTAACCCTAACCCTAACCCTAACCCGAACCCTAACCCGAACTCTAACTCGACCCTTACCCTAACCCGTAACCCTAACCCGAAACCTAACCCTAACCCGAACCCGTACCCGAACCCGAACCCTAACCCGAACCCGAAACCTAACCCGAACCCTAACCCGAACCCTAACCCGAACCCTACCCCGAAACCTAACCCTAACCCTAACCCGAACCCTAAACCTAATCCTAACTCTAACCCAAACCCTAACCCGAACACTAACTCTAACCCAAACCCTAACCCGAACCCTAACCCGAAACCTAACACTAACCCTAACCCTAACCTGAACCCGAACCCTAACCCTAACCCTCACCCGAACCCTAACCCTACCCGAATCCTCACCCTAACCCTAACCCCGAAACAGAACCCTAACCCTAACCCTAACCCGAACCCTAACACGAACCCTAACACGAACCCAACCCTAACCCTAACCCGAACCCGAACCCGAACCTTAACCCTAACCCGAACCCTAACCCTAACCCCACCCTAACACTAACCCTAACCCTAACCGGAACCCTAACCCTACCCCTAAGCCGACCCCTAACCCGAACCCTAACAGGAACCCTAACCCTAACCCTAACCCTAACCCGAACCCTAACCCTTACCCGAACCCGAACCCTAACCCTAACCCGAACCCTAACCCTAACCCGAACCCTAACCCTAAAACGAACCCGAACCCTAACCCTAACCCGAAACCTAAACCGAACCCAACCCTAACCCGAACCCTAACCCTAACCCGAAACCTAACCCTAACCCTAAACCTAACCCGAAACCTAAACCTAACCCAAACCCTAACCCTAAACCTAAACCGAACCCTAACCCGAACCCTAACCCTAACCCTAACCCGAACCCTAACCCTAACCCGAACCCTAACCCTAACCCTAACCTGAACCCTAACCCTAACCCTAACCCAAACCCTAACCGTAACCCGAACCCTATCCCTAACCATAACCCTAACCCTAACCCGAACCCTAACCCGAAACCTAACCCGAACCCTAACCCGAACCCTAACCCTAACCCTAACCCGAACCCTAACCCGACTCTAACTCTACCCTAACACTAACCCCTATCCCTAACCCTAACCCGAAACCTAACCCTAACCCTAACCCGAACCCTAACCCGAACCATAATCCTAACCCTAACCCGAACCCTAACCCTAACCCTAACTCTAACCCAAACCCTAACACGAACCCTAACTCGAACCCAAACCCTAACCCGAACCCTAAACCGAACCCTAACCCTAACCCTAACCCTAACCCGAACCCGAACCCTAACCCTAAACCTAAACCTAACCCTAACCCTAACCCGAACCCTGACCCTAACCCTAACCCCGAACCCGAACCCTAACCCTAACCCTAACCCTAACCCGAACCATAACCCTAACCCGAACCCTAACCGTAAACCGACCCTAACCCTAAACCTAACCCTAACCGGAACCCTAACCCTAACACTAACCCGACCCCTAACCCGAACCCTAACACGAACCCTAACCCTAAACCTAACCCTAACCCTAACCCTAACACTAACCCCTATCCCTAAACCGAACCCTAACCCTAACCCGAACCCTAACCCTAACCCGAACCCGAACCCTAACCCGAAAACTAACCCGAACCCTAACCCTACCCCGAACCCGAACCAAACCATAACCCTAACCCGAACCCGAACCCTAACCCAAACCTAACCCTAACCCTAACCCGAACCCTAACCCTAACCCGAACCCGAACCCTAACCCTAACCCTAACCCTAACCCTAACCCGAACCCTAACCCTAACCCTAACGCGAACCCTAACCCTAACCCGAACCCGAACCCTAACCCTAACCCTAACCCTAACCCTAACCCTTAAACCTAACCCGAACCCTAAACCTAACCCGAACCGTAACCCTAACCCTAACCCGAACCCTAACCCTAAACCTAACCCTAAACCTAACCCGAACCCTAACCCGAACTCTAACTCTATCCTAACACTAACCCCTATCACTAACCCTAACCCGAAACCTAACCCTAACCCTAACCCGAACCCTAACCCGAACCCTAATCCTAACCCTAAACCGAACCCTAATCCTAACCCTAACTCTAACCCAAACCCTAACCCGAACCCTAACTCGAACCCAAACCCTAACCCGAACCCTAACCCGAACCCTATCCCTAACCCTAACCCTAACCCGAACCCGAACCGGAACCCTAACTCGAATCCTACCCCTAACCCTAATCAGAAACCTAACCCTAACCGTAACCCTAACCCTAACCCGAAACCGAAACCTAACCCTAAATCTAACCCGAACACGAACCCTTAAACTAACCCGAACCCTAACCCTAACCCGAACCATAACCCTAACCCGAAAACTAACCCTAACCCTAACCCGAACCCGAACCCGAAACCTAAACCTAACCCGAACCCGAACCCTAACCCTAAACCGAACCCTAACCCTAAACCTAACCCGAAACTTAACCCTAACACTAACCCGAACCCTAACCCTAACCCGAACCCTAACGGTTTTCCGAACCCGAACCCAAACCCTAACCCTAACCTGAACCCCAACCCTAACCCTAACCCGAACCCTAACCCAAACCCAAACCATAACCCGAACCCGAACCCTAACCCTAACCCGATCCCGAACCCTAAACCTAACGCTAACCCTAACCCTAACCCCTAACCCTAACCCGAACAAGAACCCGAACCCTAACCCTACCCCGAACCCGAACCAAACCATAACCCTAACCCGAACCCGAACCCTAACCCAAACCTAACCCTAACCCTAACCCGAACCCTAACCCGAACCCTAACCCGAACCCTAACCCGAACCCTGCCCCGAACCCTAACCCTAACCCTAACCCGAACCCTAACCCTAACCCTAACCCGAACCCGAACCCTAAACCTAACACGAAACCTAACCCTAACCCTAACCCGAACCCGAACCCTAACCCTAACACTAACCCGAACCCTAACCCTAACCCGAACCCTAACCCTAAACCTAACCCGAAACTTAACCCTAACCCTAACCCGAACACTAACCCTAAACCGAACCCTAACCCGAACCTGAACCCGAACCCGAACCCTAACCCTAACCCTACACCGAACCCTAACCCTAACCCTAACCCTAACCCTAACCCTAACCCGAACCCTAACCCTAACCCTAACCCTAACCCTAACCCAAACCCTAACCCTAACTCTAACCCTAACACTAACCTAACCCCTAACCCTAAACCTAACTCGAACCCTAACCAGAACCCTAACCCTAAACCTAACCCTAACCCGAACCCTAACCCGAACTCTAACTCGAACCTAACCCTAACCCCTAACCATAACCCTAACCCGAAACCTAACCCTAACCCGAACCCGTACCCAAACCCGAACCCTAACCCGAACCCGAACCCTAAACCGAACCCTAACCCGAAACCTAACCCTAACCCGAACCCTAACCCTAACCCTAACCTGAACCCTAACCCTAATCTAAACCCTAACCCAAACCCTAAACCGAACCCTAACTCGAACCCAAACCCTAACCCGAACCCTAACCCTAACCCTAAACCTAACCCGAAACCGAAACCTAACCCTAAACCTAACCCGAACCATAACCCTAACCCGAACCCTCACCCTAACCCTAACCCCGAAACCGAACCCTAACCCTAACCCTAACCCGAACCCTAACCCTAACCCTAACCCTAACCCGAACCCTAACCCTAACCCCTAACCCTAACCCTAACCCTAACCCTAACCCTAACCCGAACCCTAACCCTAACCCAAACCCTAACCCTAACCCTAACCCTAAACCAAACCCTAAACCTAACCCTAACCCGAACCCTAACCCTAACCCGAACCCTAACCCTAACCCGAACCCGAACCCTAACCCTAACCCGAACCCGAACCCTAACCCTAAACCTAACCCTAACCCTAACCCGAACCGTAACCCTAACCCTAACCCTAAACCCAACCCTAAACCGAATCCTAACCCGAACCTTAACCCGAACCCTAACCCTTAACCCTAACCCGAACCCGAAACCTAACCCAAGCCCGAACCCTAACCCTAACCCGAACGCGAACCCTAACCCTAACCCTAACCCTAACCCTAACCCGAACCCTAACCCTAACCCTAACCCGAACCCTAACCCTAACCCGAACCCAAACCCTAACCCTAACCCTAACCCTAACACTAACCCCTAAACCTAACCCGAACCCTAAACCTAACCCGAACCGTAACCCTAACCCTAACCCGAACCCTAACCCTAAACCTAACGCTAAACCTAACCCGAACCCTAACCCGAACTCTAACTCTATCCTAACACTAACCCCTATCCCTAACCCTAACCCGAAACCTAACCCAAACCCTAACCCGAACCCTAACCCGAACCCTAATCCTAACCCTAACCCGAACCCTAAACCTAACCCTAACTCTAACCCAAACCCTAACCCGAACCCTAACTCGAACCCAAACCCTAACCCGAACCCTAACCCGAACCCTATCCCTAACCCTAACCCTAACCCGAACCCGAACCGGAACCCTAACTCGAACCCTACCCCTAACCCTAATCCGAAACCTAACCCTAACCGTAACCCTAACCCTAACCCGAAACCGAAACCTAACCCTAAATCTAACCCGAACCCGAACCCTTAAACTAACCCGAACCCTAACCCTAACCCGAACCATAACCCTAACCCGAAAACTAACCCTAACCCTAACCCGAACCCGAACCCGAAACCTAAACCTAACCCTAACCAGAACCCTAACCCTAAACCGAACCCTAACCCTAAACCTAACCCGAAACTTAACCCTAACACTAACCCGAACCCTAACCCTAACCCGAACCCTAACGGTTTTCCGAACCCGAACCCGAACCCTAACCCTAACCCGAACCCTAACCCTAACCCTAACCCGAACCCTAACCCAAACCCAAACCATAACCCGAACCCGAACCCTAACCCTAACCCGATCCCGAACCCTAAACCTAACGCTAACCCTAACCCTAACCCCTAACCCTAACCCGAACCCGAACCCGAACCCTAACCCTACCCCGAACCCGAACCAAACCATAACCCTAACCCGAACCCGAACCCTAACCCAAACCTAACCCTAACCCTAACACGAACCCTAACCCGAACCCTAACCCGAACCCTAACCTGAACCCTGCCCCGAACCCTAACACTAACCCTAACCCGAACCCTAACCCGAACACTAACCCTAACCCGAACCCTAACCCTAACCTGAACCCGAACCCGAACCCTAACCCTAACCCTACACCGAACCCTAACCCTAACCCTAACCCTAAACCTAACCCTAACCCGAACCCTAACCCTAACCCTAACCCTAACCCTAACCCTAAGCCAAACCCTAACCCTAACTCTAACCCTAACACTAACCCTAACCCCTAACCCTAAACCTAACTCGAACCCTAACCCGAACCCTAACCCTAACCCTAACCCTAACCTGAACCCTAACCCGAACTCTAACTCGAACCTAAACCTAACCCCTAACCCTAACCCTAACCCGAAACCTAACCCTAACCCGAACCCGTACCCAAACCCGAACCCTAACCCGAACCCGAACCCTAAACCGAACCCTAACCCGAACCCTAACCCTAACCCGAACCCTAACCCTAACCCTAACCCGAAACCTAACCCTAATCTAAACCCTAACCCAAACCCTAAACCGAACCCTAACTCGAACCCAAACCCTAACCCGAACCCTAACCCAACCCTAAACCTAACCCGAACCCGAAACCTAACTCTAACCCTAACACGAACCCTAACCCTAACCCGAACCCTCACCCTAACCCTAACCCCGAAACCGAACCCTAACCCTAACCCTAACCCGAACCCTAACCCTAACCCTAACCCTAACCCGAACCCTAACCCTAACCCCTAACCCTAACCCTAACCCTAACCCTAACCCTAACCCGAACCCTAAACCTAACCCAAACCCTAACCCTAACCCTAACCCTAAACCAAACCCTAACCCTAACCCTAACCCTAACCCTAACCCGAACCCTAAACCTAACCCTAACCCGAAACCTAACCCTAACCCGAATCCGAACCCTAACCCTAACCCTAACCCTAAACCTAACCCGAGCCGTAACCCTAACCCTAACCCTAAACCCAACCCTAAACCGAATCCTAACCCGAACCCTAACCCGAACCCTAACCCTTAACCCTAACCCGAACCCGAAACCTAACCCAAACCCGAACCCTAACCCTAACCCGAACGCGAACCCTAACCCGAACCCTAACCCTAACCCGAACCCTAACCCTAACCCGAACCCGAACCCTAACCCTAACCCTAACCCTAACCCTAACCCTAACCCCTAACCCTAACCCGAACCCTAAACCTAACCCGAACCGTAACCCTAACCCTAACCCGAACCCTAACCCTAAACCTAACCCTAACCCTAACTCGAACCCTAACCCGAACCCTAACCCTAACCCTAACCCTAACCCGAACCCTAACCCGAACTCTAACTCGACCCTAACCCTAACCCCTAACCCTAACCCGAAACCTAACCCTAACCCGAAGCCGTACCCGAACCCGAACCCTAACCTGAACCCGAAACCTAACCCGAACCCTAACCTGAACCCTAACCCGAACCCTAACCCGAACCCTAACCCGAAACCTAACCCTAACCCTAACCCGAACCCTAACCCTAATCCTAACTCTAACCCAAACCCTAACCCGAACACTAACTCTAACCCAAATCTAACCCGAACCCTAACCCGAAACCTAACCCTAACCCTAACCCTAACCCGAACCCGAACCCTAACCCTAACCCTAACCCGAACCCTAACCCTACCCGAATCCTCACCCTCACCCTAACCCCGAACCAAAACCCTAACCCTAACCCTAACCCGAACCCTAACACGAACCCTAACTCGAACCCCAACCCTAACCCTAACCCGAACCCGACCCGAAACCTAACCCTAACCCGAACCCTAACCCTAACCCCAACCTAACACTAACCCTAACCCTAACCGGAACCCTAACCCTACCCCTAAGCCGACCCCTAACCCGAACCCTAACACGAACCCTACCCTAACCCTAACCCGAACCCTAACCCTAACCCTAACCCGAACCCTAACCCTAACCCGAACCCTAACCCTAACCCGAACCCTAACCCTAAAACGAACCCGAACCCTAACCCTAACCCGAAACCTAAACCGAACCCAACCCTAACCCGAACCCTAACCCTAACCCGAAACCTAACCCTAACCCGAACCCGAACGCGAACCCTAACCCTACCCCGAACCCGAACCAAACCATAACCCTAACCTGAACCCGAACCCTAACCCAAACCTAAACCTAACCCTAACCCGAACCCTAACCCCAAACCTAACCCGAACCCTAACCGGAACCCTAACCCGAACCCTAACCCGAACCCTAACCCGAACACTAACCCTAACCCGAACCCGAAACCTAACACTAACCCTAACCCTAAACCTAACCCGAACCCTAACCCTAACCCTAACCCTAACCTGAACCCTAACACGAACTCTAACTCGACCCTAACACTAAACCCTAACCCTAACCCTAACCCTAACCCAAAACCTAACCCTAACCCGAACCCGAACCCTAACCCGAACCCCAACGCGAATCTAACCCGAACCCTAACCCGAACCCTAACCCGAACCATAACTCTAACCCTACCCCGAACCCTAACCCTAACACTAACTCTAACCCAAACCCTAACCCGAACCCTAACTCGAACCCAAACCCTAAACCGAACCCTAACCCGAACCCTAACCCTAACCCTAACCTAAACCCGAACCCGAACCCTAACCCTAACCCTAACCCGAACCCTAACCCTAACCCGAAGGCTCACCCTAACCCTAACCCCGAACCCAAACCCTAACCCTAACCCGAACCCTAACCCGAACCCTAACCCGAACCCTAAACCGAAACCCAACCCTAACCCTAACCCGAACCCGAACCCGAACCCTAACCCTAACCGTAACCCTAAACCTAACACGATCCCGAACCCTAACCATAACCCTAACCCGAACCCGAACCCTAACACTAACCCGAACCCTAACCCTAACCCGAACCCTAACCCTACCCCGAAACCTAACCCTAACCCTAACCCGAACCCGAACCCTAAACCTAACCCTAACACGAACCCTAACACTAACCCGAACCCTAACCCTAAACCTAACCCGAAACTTAAACCTAACCCTAACCCGAACACTAACCCTAACCCGAACCCTAACCCTAAGCCGAACCCGAACCCGAACCCTAACCCTAACCCGAACCCTAACCCTAACCCTAACCCGAACCCTAACCCTAACCCGAACCCTACCCCTAACCCGAACCCGAACCCGAACCCTAACCCTAACACGAACCCTAACCCTAAACCTAACCCGAACCCTAACCCAAACCCGAACCCGAACCCTAAACCTAACCCTAACCCGAACCCGAACCCGAACCCTAACCCGAACCCGATCCCTAACCCTAACCCTAACCCGAACCCTAACCCTAACCCGAACCCGAACCCTAACCCTAAACCTAACCCGAAACTTAACCCTAACCCTAACCCGAACCCTAACACTAACCTGAACCCGAACCCTAACCCTAACCCGAACCCTAACCCTAACCCGAACCCGAACCCTAACCCAAACACGAACCCTAACCCGAAACCGAACCCTAACACTAACCCTAACCCTAACCCTAACACTAACCCGAACCCTAACCCTAACCCTAACCGAAACCCTAACCCTAACCCTAACCCTAACCCGAACCCGAACCCTAACCCTAACCCCTAACCCTAACCCTAACCCGAACCCGAACCCTAACCCTAACCTTAACACCTAACCCTAACCCAAACCCAAACCCTAACCCGAACCCTAACCCTAACCCTAACCCTAACCCGAACCGGAACCCTAACTCAAACCCTACCCCTTACCCTAATCCGAAACCAAACCCTAACCGTAACACTAACCCTAACCCAAAACCTAAACCTAACCCTAACCCTAACCCGAACCCGAACCCTTAAACTAACCCGAACCCTAACCCTAACCCGAACCCTAACCCTAACCCGAAAACTAACCCTAACCCTAACCCGAACCCGAACCCGAAACCTAAACCTAACCCTAACCCGAACCCTAACCCTAACCCGAACCCTAACCCTAAACCTAACCCGAAACTTAACCCTAACCCTAACCCGAACCCTAACCCTAACTCGAACCCTAACGCTTTTCCTAACCCGAACCCGAACCCTAACCCTAACCCGAACCCGAACCCTAAACCTAAACCTAACCCTAACCCTAACCCCTAAACTTAACCCGAACCCGAAACCTAACCCTACCCCGAACCCGAACCAAACCATAACCCTAACCCGAACCCGAACCCTAACCCAAACCTAACCCTAACCCTAACCCGAACTCTAACCCTAACCCGAACCCGAACCCTAACCCTAACCCTAACCCTAACCCTAACCCGAACCGTAACCCTAACCCTAACCCTAAACCCAACCCTAAACCGAATCCTAACCCGAACCCTAACCCGAACCCTAACCCTTAACCCTAACCCGAAACCGAAACCTAACCCAAACCCGAACCCTAACCCTAACCCGAACGCGAAACCTAAACCTAAACCGAACCCGAACCCGAAACCTAAACCTAACACTAACCCTAACCTGAACCCTAACCCGAACACTAACCCTAACCCAAACCCTTACCCGAACCCTAACCCGAATCCTAACTCTAACCCGAACCCTAAACCGAAACCTAACCCGAACCCTAATCCTAACCCTAACCCTAACCCTAAACCGAACCCTAACGCTAACACTAACCCTAACCCTAACCCTAACCCAAACCCGAACCCTAACCCTAAACCTAACCCAAAACTTAACCCTAACCCTAACCCTAACCCTAAACCTAACCCCTAACCCGAACCCGAACCCTAAACCTAACCCGAACCGTAACCCTAACCCTAACCCGAAACCTAACCCTAAACCTAACCCTAACCCTAACTCGAACCCTAACCCGAAACATAACCCTAACCCTAACCCTAACCCGAACCCTCACCCGAACTCTAACTCGACCCTAACCCGAACCCGTAACCCTAACCCGAAACCTAACCCTAACCCGAACCCGTACCCGAACCCGAACCCTAACCCGAACCCGAAACCTAACCCGAACCCTAACCCGAACCCTAACCCGAACCCTAACCCGAAACCTAACCCTAACCCTAACCCGAACCCTAACCCTAATCCTAACTCTAACCCAAACCCTAACCTGAACACTAACTCTAACCCAAACCCTAACCCGAACCCTAACCCGAAAACTAAACCTAACCCTAACCCTAACCTGAACCCGAACCCTAACCCTAACCCTCACCCGAACCCTAACCCTACCCGAATCCTCACCCTAACCCTAACCCCGAAACAGGACCCTAACCCTAACCCTAACCCGAACCCTAACACGAACCCTAACACGAACCCCAACCCTAACCCTAACCCGAACCCGAACCCGAACCCTAACCCAAACCTAACCCTAACCCTAACCCGAACCCTAACCCTAACCCGAACCCGAACCCTAACCCTAACCCTAACCCTAACCCTAACCCGAACCCGAACCGTAACCCTAACCCTAACCCTAAACCCAACCCTAAACCGAATCCTAACCCGAACCCTAACCCGAACCCTAACCCTTAACCCTAACCCGAACCCGAAACCTAACCCAAACCCTAACCCTAACCCGAACCCGAACACTAACCCTAACCGGAACCCTAACCCAAACCCGAACCCTAACCCGACTCTAAATCTACCCTAACCCTAACCCCTAACCTTAACCCGAACCCGAACCCTAACCCTACCCCGAACCCGAACCAAACCATAACCCTAACCCGAACCCGAACCCTAACCCAAACCTAACCCTAACCCTAACCCGAACCCTAACCCTAACCCGAACCCGAACCCTAACCCTAACCCTAACCCTAACCCTAACCCGAACCCGAACCGTAACCCTAACCCTAACCCTAAACCCAACCCTAAACCGAATCCTAACCCGAACCCTAACCCGAACCCTAACCCTTAACCCTAACCCGAACCCGAAACCTAACCCAAACCCGAACCCTAACCCTAACCCGAACGCGAACCCTAAACCTAAACCGAACCCGAACCCGAAAACTAAACCTAACCCTAACCCTAACCCGAACCCTAACCCGAACCCTAACCCTAAACCGAACCCTAACCCTAAACCTAAACCGAAACTAAACCCTAACCCTAACCCGAACCCTAAAACTAACCCGAACCCGAACCCTAACCCTAACCCGAACCCTAACCCTAACCCGAACCCGAACCCTAACCCAAACCCGAACACTAACCCGAACCCGAACCCTAACCCTAACCCTAACCCTAACCCTAACACTAACGCGAACCCTAACCCTAACCCTAACCGGAACCCTAACCCTAACCATAATACTAACCCTAACCCTAAACCGAACCCGAACATTACCCTAAACCCTAACCCTAACCCTAACCCGAACTCGAACCCATACCCTAACTCTAACACCTAACCCTAACCCTAATCCAAACCCTAACCCGAACCCTAACCCTAACCCTAACCCTAACCCGAACCTGAACCCTAACCCGAACCCTACCCCTATCGCTAATCCGAACCCTAACCCTAACCGTAACCCTAACCCTAACCCGAAACCGCAACCTAACCCTAACCCTAACCCGATCCCGAACCCTTAAAATAACCCGAAACCTAATCCTAACCCGAACCCTAACCCTAACCCGAAACCTAACCCTAAACCTAACCCGAACCCGAACCCAAACCCTAAACCTAACCCTAACCCGAACCCTAACCCTAACACGAACCCTAACCCTAAACGTAACCCGAAATTTAACCCTAACCCTAACCCGAAACCTAACCCTAACCCGAACCCTAACGATAACCCGAACCTGAACCCGAACCCTTACCCTAACCCGAACCCTAAACCTAACCCTAACCCGAACCCTAACCCAAATCCGAACCCTAACCCGAACCCGAACCCTAACCCTAACCCGAACCCGAACCCTAAACCTAACCCTAACCCTAACCCTAACCCCTAACCCTAACCCGAACCCGAACCCGAACCCTAACCCTACCCCGAACCCGAACCAAACCATAACCCTAACCCGAACCCCAACCCTAACCCGAACCCTAACCCTAACCCTAACCCGAACCGTAACCCAAACCCTAACCCGAACCCTAACCCGAACCCTAACCCTAACCCTAAACCGAACACTAACCCTAACCCGAACCCGAAACCTAACACTAACCCTAACCCTAAACCTAACCCGAACTCTAACCCTAACCCTAACCCTAACCTGAACCCTAACACGAACTCTAACTCGACCCTAACACTAACCCCTTTACCCTAACCCTAACCCAAAACCTAACCCTAACCCGAACCCGAACCCTAACCCGAACCCTAACGCGAACCCTAACCCGACCCCTAACCCGAACCCTAACCCGAACCCTAACTCTAACCCTAACCAGAACCCTAAGCCTAACCCTAACTCTAACCCAAACCCTAAACCGAACCCTAACTCGAACCCAAACCCTAACCCGAACCCTAACCCGAACCCTAACCCTAACCCTAACCCTAACCCGAACCCGAACCCTAACCCTAACCCTAACCCGAAACCTAACCCTAACCCGAACCCTCACCCTAACACTAACCCCGAACCCGAACCCTAAACCCTAACCCTAACCTTAACCCAAACCCTAACCCGAACCAAAAACCGAAACCCAACCCTAACCCTAACCCGAACCCGAAACCGAACCCTAACCCTAACCCGAACCCTAACCCTAACCCGACCCTAACCCTAAACCTAATCCTAACCGGAACCCTAACCTAACCCTAACCCGACCCCTAACCCAAACCCTAACACGAACCCTAACCCTAACCCTAACCCTAACCCTAACCCGAACCCTAACCCGAACCCTAACCCTAACCCTAACCCTAACCCGAACCCGAACCCTAACACTAACCAGAAACCTAAACCGAACCCAACCCTAACCCGAACCCTAACCCTAACCCGAAACTTAACCCTAACCCTAAACGTAACCCGAAACCTAAACCTAACCCGAACCCTAACCCTAAACCTAACCCGAACCCTAACCCTAAACCTAACCCGAACCCTAACCCGAAACCTAACCCTAACCCGAACCCGAACCCTAACGCTAACCCGATCCCTATCCCTAACCCTAACACGTACCCTAAACCTAACCCTAACCCGAACCCTAACCCTAACCCGAACCATAACCCTAACCCTAACCCGAATCCTAACCCTAACCCTAAACCGAACCCTAACCCGAACCCTAACCCTAACCCTAACCCTAACCCAAACCCTAACCTTACCCTAACCCGAACCCTAACCCGAACCCTAACCCGAAACCTAACCCTAACCCTAACCCTAACCCTAACCCTAACCCTAACCCGAACCCTAACCCGAACCCTATCCCGAACCCTAACCGGAACCCTAACCCTAACCCTAACCCGAACCCTAAACCTAACCCTAAACCTAACCCTAACCATAACCCTAACCCTAACCCGAACCCTAACCCTAACCCGAACCCGAACCCTAACCCTAACACTAAACCTAACCCTAACCCTATTCCGAACCCTAACGCTAACCCGAATCCTAACCCTAACCCTAACACGAACCCTAAACCTAACCCTAACCAGAACCCTAACCCAAACCCGAACCCTAACCCTAACCCTAACTCTAATCCTAACCCTAACCCTAACCCGAACCCTAACACGAACCCTAACCCGAACCCTAACCCTAACCCTAACCCTAACCCTAACCCTATCCCGAACCCTAACCGGAACCCTAAACCTAACCCTAACCCGAACCCTAACCCTAACCCTAAACCTAACCCTAACCCTTAACCTAACCCTAACCCGAACCCTAACCCTAACCCGAACCCGAACCCTAACCCTAACACTAAACCTAACACTAACCCTATTCCGAACCCTAACGCTAACCCGAATCCTAACCCTAACCCTAACCCGAACCCTAACCCGAAACCTAACCCTAACCCTAACCCGAACCCTAACCCCTAACCCGAACCCGAACCCGAACCCGAACCCTAACCCGACCCCGAACCCGAACCAAACCATAACCCTAACCCGAACCCAAAACCTAACCCGAACCCTTACCCTAACCCTAACCTGAACCCTAACCCTAACCCGAACCCGAACACTAACCCGAACCCTAACCCGAACCCTAACCCGAACCCGAACCCTAACCCTAACACTAAACCTAACACTAACCCTATTCCGAACCCTAACGCTAACCCGAATCCTAACCCTAACCCGAAACCTAACCCTAACCCTAACCCGAACCCTAAACCGAACCCTAATCCTAACCCTAACCCGAACCCTAACCCTAACCCTAACTCTAACCCAAACCCTAACCCGAACCCTAACTCGAACCCAAACCCTAACCGTAACACCTAACCCTAACCCTAACCCAAACCCTAACCCGAACCCTAACCCTAACCCTAAACCTAACCCTAACCCGAACCCTACCCCTATCGCTAATCCGAACCCTAACCCTAACTGTAACCCTAACCCTAACCCGAAACCTAACCCTAACCCTAACCCTAACCCGAACCCGAACCCTTAAAATAACCCGAACACTAACCCTAACCCGAACCCTAACCCTAACCCTAACCCGAACCCTAACCCTAACCCAAAACCTGAACCTAACCCTAACCTCGAACCCGAACTCTAACCCTAACCCTAACCCTAAACCGAACCATAACCTTAACCCGAACCCTAACCCTAACCCGACTCTAACCCTAACCCTAACCCTAACCGGAACCCTAACCCTAACCCTAACCCGACCCCTAAACCGAACCCTAACACGAACCCTAAACCTAAACCTAACACTAACCCTAACCCTAACACTAACCCCTATCCCTAACCCGATACCTAACCCGAACCCGAACCCTAACCCTAACCCTAACCCGAACCCTAACCCAAACCCGAACCCGAACCCGAACACTAACCCTAACCCTAACCCTAACCCTAACACTAACTCGAACCCTAACCCTAACCCAAACCCGAACCCTAACCCTAACCATAACCCTAACCCTAACCCGAATCTGAACCCTAACCCTAACCCCTAAACCTAACCCTAAACCGAACCCGAACCCTAACCCTAACCCTAACACCTAACCCTAACCCTAACCCAAACTCTAACCCGAACCCTAACCCTAACCCTAAACCTAACCCTAACCCGAACCCGAACCCTAACCCGAAACCCACCCCTAACCCTAATCCGAACCCTAACCCTAACCGTAAACCTAACCCTAACCCGAACCCGAAACCTAACCCTAACCCGAACCCGAACCCGAAACCTAACCCTAACCCTAAACCGAACCCTAACCCTAACCCGAACCCTAACCCTAAACCTAAACCGAAACTAAACCCTAACCCTAACCCGAACCCTAACACTAACCCGAACCCGAACCCTAACCCTAACCCGAACCCTAACCCTAACCCGAACCCGAACCCTAACCCAAACCCGAACACTAACCCGAACCCGAACCCTAACCCTAACCCTAACCCTAACCCTAACACTAACGCGAACCCTAACCCTAACCCTAACCGGAACCCTAACCCTAACCATAACCCTAACCCTAACCCTAAACCGAACCC
Organism: Urocyon cinereoargenteus; assembly: GCA_032313775.1. Taxonomy (NCBI): domain Eukaryota; kingdom Metazoa; phylum Chordata; class Mammalia; order Carnivora; family Canidae; genus Urocyon; species Urocyon cinereoargenteus. The sequence continues at coordinate 1,034,627 of JAVLSZ010000077.1, read as the reverse complement.
GAACATTACCCTAAACCCTAACCCTAACCCTAACCCGAACTCGAACCCATACCCTAACCCTAACACCTAACCCTAACCCTAACCCAAACCCTAACCCGAACCCTAACCCTAACCCTAAACCTAACCCTAACCCGAACCCGAACCCTAACCCGAACCCTACCCCTATCGCTAATCCGAACCCTAACCCTAACTGTAACCCTAACCCTAACCCGAAACCTAACCCTAACCCTAACCCTAACCCGAACCCGAACCCTTAAAATAACCCGAACCCTAACCCTAACCCGAACCCTAACCCTAACCCTAACCCGAACCCTAACCCTAACCCAAAACCTGAACCTAACCCTAACCTCGAACCCGAACTCTAACCCTAACCCTAACCCTAAACCGAACCATAACCCTAACCCGAACCCTAACCCTAACCCGACTCTAAACCTATCCCTAACCCTAACCGGAACCCTAACCCTAACCCTAACCCGACCCCTAAACTGAACACTAACACGAACCCTAAACCTAAACCTAACACTAACCCTAACCCTAACACTAACCCCTATCCCTAACCCGATACCTAACCCTAACCCGAATCCGAACCCTAACCCTAACCCCTAAACCTAACCCTAACCCGAACCCGAACCCTAACCCTAACCCTAACACCTAACCCTAACCCTAACCCAAACTCTAACCCGAACCCTAACCCTAACCCTAAACCTAACCCTAACCCGAACCCGAACCCTAACCCGAAACCCACCCCTAACCCTAATCCGAACCCTAACCCTAACCGTAAACCTAACCCTAACCCGAACCCGAAACCTAACCCTAACCCTAACCCGAACCCGAACCCTAACCCTAAACCTAACCCGAACCCTAACCCTAACCCGAACCCTAACCCTAAACCTAAACCGAAACTAAACCCTAACCCTAACCCGAACCCTAACACTAACCCGAACCCGAACCCTAACCCTAACCCGAACCCTAACCCTAACCCGAAACCGAACCCTAACCCAAACCCGAACACTAACCCGAACCCGAACCCTAACCCTAACCCTAACCCTAACCATAAGACTAACGCGAACCCTAACCCTAACCCTAACCGGAACCCTAACCCTAACCATAACCCTAACCCTAACCCTAAACCGAACCCGAACATTACCCTAAACCCTAACCCTAACCCTAACCCGAAATCGAACCCATACCCTAACCCTAACACCTAACCCTAACCCTAACCCAAACCCTAACCCGAACCCTAACCCTAACCCTAACCCTAACCCTAACCCGAACCTGAACCCTAACCCGAACCCTACCCCTATCGCTAATCCGAACCCTAACCCTAAACGTAACCCTAACCCTAAACCGAAACCTAACCCTAACCCTAACCCTAACCCCAACCCGAACCCTTAAAATAACCCGAACCCTAACCCTAACCCGAACCCTAACCCTAACCCGAAACCTAACCCTAAACCTAACCCGAACCTGAACCCGAAACCTAAACCTAACCCTAACCCGAACCCTAACCCTAACACGAACCCTAACCCTAAACGTAACCCGAAACTTAACCCTAACCCTAACCCTAAACCTAACCCTAACCCGAACCCTAAGGATAACCCGAACCTGAACCCGAACCCTTACCCTAACCCGAACCCTAAACCTAACCCTAACCCGAACCCTAACCCAAATCCGAACCCTAACCCGAACCCGAAACCTAACCCTAACCCGAACCCGAACCCTAAACCTAACCCTAACCCTAACCCCTAACCCTAACCCGAACCCGAACCCGAACCCGAACCCTAACCCTACCCCGAACCCGAACCAAACCATAACCCTAACCCGAACCCCAACCCTAAACCGAACCCTAACCCTAACCCTAACCCGAACCGTAACCCGAACCCTAACCCGAACCCTAACCCGAACCCTAACCCGAACCCTAACCCTAACCCTAAACCGAACACTAACCCTAACCCTAACCCTAACCCTAACACTAACCCGAACCCTAACCCTAACCCAAACCCGAACCCTAACCCTAACCCTAACCATAACCCTAACCCTAACCCGAATCCGAACCCTAACCCTAACCCCTAAACCTAACCCTAACCCGAACCCGAACCCTAACCCTAACCCTAACACCTAACCCTAACCCTAACCCAAACTCTAACCCGAACCCTAACCCTAACCCTAAACCTAACCCTAACCCGAACCCGAACCCTAACCCGAAACCCACCCCTAACCCTAATCCGAACCCTAACCCTAACCGTAAACCTAACCCTAACCCGAACCCGAAACCTAACCCTAACCCTAACCCGAACCCGAACCCTAACCCTAACCCTAACCCGAAACCTAACCCTAACCCGAACCCTAACCCTAAACCTAAACCGAAACTAAACCCTAACCCTAACCCGAACCCTAACACTAACCCGAACCCGAACCCTAACCCTAACCCGAACCCTAACCCTAACCCGAACCCGAACCCTAACCCAAACCCGAACACTAACCCGAACCCGAACCCTAACCCTAACCCTAACCCTAACTATAACACTAACGCGAACCCTAACCCTAACGCTAACCGGAACCCTAACCCTAACCATAACCCTAACCCTAACCCTAAACCGAACCCGAACATTACCCTAAACCCTAACCCTAACCCTAACCCGAACTCGAACCCATACCCTAACACTAACACCTAACCCTAACCCTAACCCAAACCCTAACCCGAACCCTAACCCTAACCCTAACCCTAACCCGAACATGAACCCTAACTCGAACCCTACCCCTATCGCTAATCCGAACCCTAACCCTAACCGTAACCCTAACCCTAACCCGAAACCGAAACCTAACCCTAACCCTAACCCGAACCCGAACCCTTAAAATAACCCGAACCCTAACCCTAACCCGAACCCTAACCCTAACCCGAAACCTAACCCTAAACCTAACCCGAACCCGAACCCGAACCCTAAACCTAACCCTAACCCGAACCCTAACCCTAACACGAACCCTAACCCTAAACGTAACCCGAAACTTAACCCTAACCCTAACCCGAAACCTAACCCTAACCCGAAACCTAACGATAACCCGAACCTGAACCCGAACCCTTACCCTAACCCGAACCCTAAACCTAACCCTAACCCGAACCCTAACCCAAATCCGAACCCTAACCTGAAACCGAACCCTAACCCTAACCCGAACCCGAACCTTAAACCTAACCCTAACCCTAACCCTAACCCCTAACCCTAACCCGAACCCGAACCCGAACCCTAACCCTACCCCGAACCCGAACCAAACCATAACCCTAACCCGAACCCCAACCCTAAACCGAACCCTAAACCTAACCCTAACCCGAACCGTAACCCAAACCCTAACCCGAACCCTAACCCGAACCCTAACCCGAACCCTAACCCTAACCCTAAACCGAACACTAACCCTAACCCGAACCCGAAACCTAACACTAACCCTAACCCTAAACCTAACACGAACTCTAACCCTAACCCTAACCCTAACCTGAACCCTAACACGAACTCTAACTCGACCCTAACACTAACCCCTTACCCTAACCCTAACCCAAAACCTAACCCTAACCCGAACCCGAACCCTAACCCGAACCCTAACGCGAACCCTAACCCGACCCCTAACCCGAACCCTAACCCGAACCCTAACTCTAACCCTAACCCGAAACCTAAGCCTAACCCTAACTCTAACCCAAACCCTAAACCGAACCCTAACTCGAACCCAAAACCTAACCCGAACCCTAACCCGAACCCTAACCCTAACCCTAACCCTAACCCGAACCCGAACCCTAACCCTAACCCTAACCCGAAACCTAACCCTAACCCGAACCCTCACCCTAACACTAACCCCGAACCCGAACCCTAACCCTAACCCTAACCCTAACCCGAACCCTAACCCGAACCCAAAACCGAACCCCAACCCTAACCCTAACCCGAACCTGAAACCGAACCCTAACCCTAACCCGAACCCTAACCCTAACCCGACCCTAACCCTAAAACTAATCCTAACCGGAACCCTAACCCTAACCCTAACCCGACCCCTAACCCGAACCCTAACACGAATCCTAACCCTAACCCTAACCCTAACCCTAACCCGAACCCTAAACCTAACCCTAACCCGAACCCTAACCCTAACCCGAACCCGAACCCTAACCCTAACCAGTAACCTAACCCTAACACGAACCCTAACACTAACCCTATCCCGAACCCTAACCCGAACCCTAACCCTAACCCTAACCCTAACCCGAACCCTAACCCTAACCCTAACCCTAACCCTAACCCGAACCCTAACCCTAACCCTAAACCTAAACCAAACCCTAACCGTAACCCGAACCCTAACCCTAACCCTAAACCTAACCCTAACACGAACCCTAACACTAACCCTATCCCGAACCCTAAACCGAACCCTAACCCTAACCCTACCCAGAACACTAAACCCTAACCCTAACCCGAACCCGAACACTAACCCGAACCCTAACCCTAAACCTAACCCGAACCCGAAATGAACCCTATCCCGAACCCGAACCCTAACCCTAACCCTAACCATAACCCGAACCCTAACCCTAATCCTAACTCTAACACTAAACCTAACCCTAACCCGAACCCTAAACCTAACCCGAACCCTAACCCGAACC
>JAVLSZ010000077.1:1025000-1027500 GCA_032313775.1 Urocyon cinereoargenteus | reverse complement strand
AACCCAAACCCTAACCCGAACCCTAACTCGAACCCAAACCCTAACCCGAACCCTAACCCGAACCCTAACCCTAACCCTAACCCTATCCCGAACCCTAACCCTAACCCTAACCCGAACCCTAACCCTACCCAAAACCTGAACCTAACCCTAACCTCGAACCCGAACCCTAACCCTAACCCTAACCCTAACCCGAACCATAACCCTAACCCGAACCCTAACCCTAACCCGACTCTAACCCTAACCCTAACCCTAACCGGAACCCTAACCCTAACCCTAACCCGACCCCTAAACCGAACCCTTACACGAACCCTAAACCTAAACCTAACACTAACCCTAACCCTAACACTAACACCTCTACCTAACCCGACACCTAACCCTAACCCGAACCCTAACCCTAACCCTAACCCGAACCCTAACCCAAACCCGAACCCGAACCCGAACACTAACCCTAACCCTAACCCTAACCCTAACACTAACCCGAACCGTAACCCTAACCCTAACCCGAACCCTAACCCTAACCATAAACCTAACCCTAACCCGAATCCGAACCCTAACCCTAACCCCTAAACCTAACCCTAACCCGAACCCGAACCCTAACCCTAACCCTAACACCTAACCCTAACCTAACCCAAACTCTAACCCGAACCCTAACCCTAACCCTAACCCTAACCCTAACCCGAACCCGAACCCTAAACCGAAACCCACTCCTAACCCTAATCCGAACCCTAACCCTAACCGTAAACCTAACCCTAACCCTAACCCGAACCCTAACCCTAACCCGAACCCTAACCCTAAACCTAAACTGAAACTAAACCCTAACACTAACCCGAACCCTAACACTAACCCGAACCCGAACCCTAACCCTAACCCGAACCCTAACCCTAACCCGAACCCGAACCCTAACCCAAACCCGAACACTAACCCGAACCCGAACCCTAACCCTAACCCTAACACTAACGCGAACCCTAACCCTAACCCTAACCGGAACCCTAACCCTAACAATAATCCTAACCGTAACCCTAAACCGAACCCGAACATTACCCTAAACCCTAACCCTAACCCTAACCCGAACTCGAACCCAAACCGTAACCCTAACACCTAACCCTAACCCTAACCCAAACCCTAACCCGAACCCTAACCCTAAACCTAACCCTAACCCTAACCCTAACCCGAACCCGAACCCTAACCCGAACCCTACCCCTATCGCTAATCCGAACCCTAACCCTAACCGTAACCCTAACCCTAACCCGAAACCGAACCCTAACCCTAACCCTAACCCGAACCCGAACCCTTAAAATAACCCGAACCCTAACCCTAACCCGAACCCTAACCCTAACCCGAAACCTAACCCTAACCCTAACCCGAACCCGAACCCGAACCCTAAACATAACCCTAACCCGAACCCTAACCCTAACACGAACCCTAACCCTAAACCTAACCCGAAACTTAACCCTAACCCTAACCCGAAACCTAACCCTAACCCGAACCCTAACGATAACCCGAACCTGAACCCGAACCCTTACCATAACCCGAACCCTAAACCTAACCCTAACCCGATCCCTAACCCAAACCGAACCCTAACCCGAACCCGAACCCTAACCCTAACCCGAACCCGAACCCTAAACCTAACCCTAACCCTAACCCTAACCCCTAACCCTAACCCGAACCCGAACCCGAAACCTAACCCTACCCCGAACCCGAACCAAACCATAACCCTAACCCGAACCCCAACCCTAACCCGAACCCTAACCCTAACCCTAACCCGAACCGTAAACCGAACCCTAACCCGAACCCTAACCCGAACCCTAACCCGAACCCTAACCCTAACCCTAAACCGAACACTAACCCTAACCCGAACCCGAAACCTAACACTAACCCTAACCCTAAACCTAACCCGAACTCTAACCCTAACCCTAACCCTAACCTGAACCCTAACACGAACTCTAACTCGACCCTAACACTAACCCTTATCCTAACCCTAACCCAAAACCTAACCCTAACCCGAACCAGAACCCTAACCCGAACCCTAACGCGAACCCTAACCCGACCCCTAACCCGAACCCTAACCCGAACCCTAACTCTAACCCTAACCCAAACCCTAAGCCTAACCCTAACTCTACCCAAACCCTAACCCGAACCCTAACTCGAACCCAAACCCTAACCCGAACCCTAACCCGAACCCTAACCCTAACCCTAAAACTAACCCGAACCCGAACCCTAACCCTAACCCTAACCCGACCCCTAACCCGAACACTAACACGAACCCTAAACCTAAACCTAACCCTAACCCTAACCCTAACACTAACCCCTATCCCTAACTCGAACCCTAACCCTAACCCGAACCCTAACACTAACCCTAACCCAAACCCGAACCCGAACCCGAACCCTAACCCTAACCCTAACCCTAAAACTAACCCGAACCCTAAACCTAACCCTAACCCGAACCCTAACACTAACCCTAACCCTAACCCTAACCCGAACCCGAACCCTAACCCTAACC
>JAVLSZ010000077.1:1012500-1022500 GCA_032313775.1 Urocyon cinereoargenteus | reverse complement strand
ACCCTAACCCTAACCCGAAACTTAACCCTAACCCTAACCCGAAACCTAACCCTAACCCGAACCCTAACGATAACCCGAACCTGAACCCGAACCCTTACCATAACCCGAACCCTAAACCTAACCCTAACCCGATCCCTAACCCAAACCGAACCCTAACCCGAACCCGAACCCTAACCCTAACCCGAACCCGAACCCTAAACCTAACCCTAACCCTAACCCTAACCCCTAACCCTAACCCGAACCCGAACCCGAAACCTAACCCTACCCCGAACCCGAACCAAACCATAACCCTAACCCGAACCCCAACCCTAACCCGAACCCTAACCCTAACCCTAACCCGAACCGTAAACCGAACCCTAACCCGAACCCTAACCCGAACCCTAACCCGAACCCTAACCCTAACCCTAAACCGAACACTAACCCTAACCCGAACCCGAAACCTAACACTAACCCTAACCCTAAACCTAACCCGAACTCTAACCCTAACCCTAACCCTAACCTGAACCCTAACACGAACTCTAACTCGACCCTAACACTAACCCCTTATCCTAACCCTAACACAAAACCTAACCCTAACCCGAACCAGAACCCTAACCCGAACCCTAACGCGAACCCTAACCCGACCCCTAACCCGAACCCTAACCCGAACCCTAACTCTAACCCTAACCCGAACCCTAAGCCTAACCCTAACTCTTCCCAAACCCTAACCCGAACCCTAACTCGAACCCAAACCCTAACCCGAACCCTAACCCGAACCCTAACCCTAACCCTAACCCTAACCCGAACCCGAACCCTAACCCTAACCCTAACCCGACCCCTAACCCGAACACTAACACGAACCCTAAATCTAAACCTAACCCTAACCCTAACCCTAACACTAACCCCTATCCCTAACCCGAACCCTAACCCTAACCCTAACCCTACCCCGAACCCGAACCCTAACCCGAACCCTAACCCGACCCTAAACCTAACCCAAAACCTGAACCTAACCCTAACCTCGAACCCGAACTCTAACCCTAACCCTAACCCTAAACCGAACCATAACCCTAACCCGAACCCTAACCCTAACCCGACTCTAACCCTAACCCTAACCCTAACCGGAACCCTAACCCTAACCCTAAACCGACCCCTAAACCGAACCCTAACACGAACCCTAAACCTAAACCTAACACTAACCTTAACCCTAACACTAACCCCTATCCCTAACCCGATACCTAACCCGAACCCGAACCCTAACCCTAACCCTAACCCGAACCCTAACCCAAACCCGAACCCGAACCCGAACACTAACCCTAACCCTAACCCTAAACCTAACACTAACCCGAACCCTAACCCTAACCCAAACCCGAACCCTAACCCTAACCATAACCCTAACCCTAACCCGAATCCGAACCCTAAACCTAACCCCTAAACCTAACCCTAACCCGAACCCGAACCCTAACCCTAACCCTAACACCTAACCCTAACCCTAACCCAAACTCTAACCCGAACCCTAACCCTAACCCTAAACCTAACCCTAACCCGAACCCGAACCCTAACCCGAAACCCACCCCTAACCCTAATCCGAACCCTAACCCTAACCGTAAACCTAACCCTAACCCGAACCCGAAACCTAACCCTAACCCTAACCCGAACCCGAACCCTAACCCTAACCCTAAACCGAACCCTAACCCTAACCCGAACCCTAACCCTAAACCTAAACCGAAACTAAACCCTAACCCTAACCCGAACCCTAACACTAACCCGAACCCGAACCCTAACCCTAACCCGAACCCTAACCCTAACCCAAACCCGAACCCTAACCCAAACCCGAACACTAACCCGAACCCGAACCCTAACCCTAACCCTAACCCTAACCCTAACACTAACGCGAACCCTAACCCTAACCCTAACCGGAACCCTAACCCTAACCAAAACACTAACCCTAACCCTAAACCGAACCCGAACATTACCCTAAACCCTAACCCTAACCCTAACCCGAACTCGAACCCATACCCTAACCCTAACACCTAACCCTAACCCTAACCCAAACCCTAACCCGAACCCTAACCCTAACCCTAAACCTAACCCTAACCCGAACCCGAACCCTAACCCGAACCCTACCGCTATCGCTAATCCGAACCCTAACCCTAACTGTAACCCTAACCCTAACCCGAAACCTAACCCTAACCCTAACCCTAACCCGAACCCTAACCCTTAAAATAACCCGAACCCTAACCCTAACCCGAACCCTAACCCTAACCCTAACCCGAACCCTAACCCTAACACAAAACCTGAACCTAACCCTAACCTCGAACCCGAACTCTAACCCTAACCCTAACCCTAAACCGAACCATAACCCTAACCCGAACCCTAACCCTAACCCGACTCTAACCCTAACCCTAACCCTAACCGGAACCCTAACCCTAACCCTAACCCGACCCCTAAACTGAACCCTAACACGAACCCTAAACCTAAACCTAACACTAACCCTAACCCTAACACTAACCCCTATCCCTAACCCGATACCTAACCCGAACCCGAACCCTAACCCTAACCCTAACCCGAACCCTAACCCAAACCCGAACCCGAACCCGAACACTAACCCTAACCTTAACCCTAACCCTAACACTAACCCGAACCCTAACCCTAACCCAAACCCGAACCCTAACCCTAACCATAACCCTAACCCTAACCCGAATCCGAACCCTAACCCTAACCCCTAAACCTAACCCTAACCCGAACCCGAACCCTAACCCTAACCCTAACACCTAACCCTAACCCTAACCCAAACTCTAACCCGAACCCTAACCCTAACCCTAAACCTAACCCTAACCCGAAACCGAACCCTAAACCGAAACCCACCCCAAACCCTAATCCGAACCCTAACCCTAACCGTAACCCTAACCCTAACCCGAACCCGAAACCTAACCCTAACCCTACCCCGAACCCGAACCCTAACCCTAAACCTAACCCGAACCCTAACCCTAACCCGAACCCTAACCCTAAACCTAAACCGAAACTAAACCCTAACCCTAACCCGAACCCTAACACTAACCCGAACCCGAACCCTAACCCTAACCCGAACCCTAACCCTAACCCGAACCCGAACCCTAACCCAAACCCGAACACTAACCCGAACCCGAACCCTAACCCTAACCCTAACACTAACACTAACGCGAACCCTAACCCTAACCCTAACCGGAACCCTAACCCTAACCATAACCCTAACCCTAACCCTAAACCGAACCCGAACATTACCCTAAACCCTAACCCTAACCCTAACCCGAACTCGAACCCATACCCTAACCCTAACACCTAACCCTAACCCTAACCCAAACCCTAAACCGAACCCTAACCCTAACCCTAACCCTAACCCTAACCCGAACCCGAACCCTAACCCGAACCCTACCCCTATCGCTAATCCGAACCCTAACCCTAACCGTAACCCTAACCCTAACCCGAAACCTAACCCTAACCCTAACCCTAACCCGAACCCGAACCCTTAAAATAACCCGAACCCTAACCCTAACCCGAACCCTAACCCTAACCCGAAACCTAACCCTAAACCTAACCCGAACCTGAACCCGAAACCTAAACCTAACCCTAACCCGAACCCTAACCCTAACACGAACCCTAACCCTAAACGTAACCCGAAACTTAACCCTAACCCTAACCCGAAACCTAACCCTAACCCGAACCCTAACGATAACCCGAACCTGAACCCGAACCCTTACCCTAACCCGAACCCTACACCTAACCCTAACCCGAACCCTAACCCAAATCCGAACCCTAACCCGAACCCGAAACCTAACCCTAACCCGAACCCGAACCCTAAACCTAACCCTAACCCTAACCCCTAACCCTAACCCGAACCCGAACCCGAACCCGAACCCTAACCCTACCCCGAACCCGAACCAAACCATAACCCTAACCCGAACCCCAACCCTAAACCGAACCCTAACCCTAACCCTAACCCGAACCGTAACCCGAACCCTAACCCGAACCCTAACCCGAACCCTAACCCTAACCCTAAACCGAACACTAACCCTAACCCTAACCCTAACCCTAACACTAACCCGAACCCTAACCCTAAGCCAAACCCGAACCCTAACCCTAACCCTAACCATAACCTTAACCCTAACCCGAATCCGAACCCTAACCCTAACCCCTAAACCTAACCCTAACCCGAACCCGAACCCTAACCCTAACCCTAACACCTAACCCTAACCCTAACCCAAACTCTAACCCGAACCCTAACCCTAACCCAAAACCTAACCCTAACCCGAACCCGAACCCTAACCCGAAACCCACCCCTAACCCTAATCCGAACCCTAACCCTAACCGTAAACCTAACCCTAACCCGAACCCGAAACCTAACCCTAACCCTAACCCGAACCCGAACCCTAACCCTAACCCTAAACCGAACCCTAACCCTAACCCGAACCCTAACCCTAAACCTAAACCGAAACTAAACCCTAACCCTAACCCGAACCCTAACACTAACCCGAACCCGAACCCTAACCCTAACCCGAACCCTAACCCTAACCCGAACCCGAACCCTAACCCAAACCCAAACACTAACCCGAACCCGAACCCTAACCCTAACCCTAACCCTAACCCTAACACTAACGCGAACCCTAACCCTAACCCTAACCGGAACCCTAACCCTAACCAAAACCCTAACCCTAACCCTAAACCGAACCCGAACATTACCCTAAACCCTAACCCTAACCCTAACCCGAACTCGAACCCATACCCTAACCCTAACACCTAACCCTAACCCTAACCCAAACCCTAACCCGAACCCTAACCCTAACCCTAAACCTAACCCTAACCCGAACCCGAACCCTAACCCGAACCCTACCGCTATCGCTAATCCGAACCCTAACCCTAACTGTAACCCTAACCCTAACCCGAAACCTAACCCTAACCCTAACCCTAACCCGAACCCGAACCCTTAAAATAACCCGAACCCTAACCCTAACCCGAACCCTAACCCTAACCCTAACCCGAACCCTAACCCTAACCCAAAACCTGAACCTAACCCTAACCTTGAACCCGAACTCTAACCCTAACCCTAACCCTAAACCGAACCATAACCCTAACCCGAACCCTAACCCTAACCCGACTCTAACCCTAACCCTAACCCTAACCGGAACCCTAACCCTAACCCTAACCCGACCCCTAAACTGAACCCTAACACGAACCCTAAACCTAAACCTAACACTAACCCTAACCCTAACACTAACCCCTATCCCTAACCCGATACCTAACCCGAACCCGAACCCTAACCCTAACCCTAACCCGAACCCTAACCCAAACCCGAACCCGAACCCGAACACTAACCCTAACCTTAACCCTAACCCTAACACTAACCCGAACCCTAACCCTAACCCAAACCCGAACCCTAACCCTAACCATAACCCTAACCCTAACCCGAATCCGAACCCTAACCCTAACCCCTAAACCTAACCCTAACCCGAACCCGAACCCTAACCCTAACCCTAACACCTAACCCTAACCCTAACCCAAACTCTAACCCGAACCCTAACCCTAACCCTAAACCTAACCCTAACCCGAACCCGAACCCTAACCCGAAACCCACCCCTAACCCTAATCCGAACCCTAACCCTAACCGTAACCCTAACCCTAACCCGAACCCGAAACCTAACCCTAACCCTACCCCGAACCCGAACCCTAACCCTAAACCTAACCCGAACCCTAACCCTAACCCGAACCCTAACCCTAAACCTAAACCGAAACTAAACCCTAACCCTAACCCGAACCCTAACACTAACCCGAACCCGAACCCTAACCCTAACCCGAACCCTAACCCTAACCCGAACCCGAACCCTAACCCAAACCCGAACACTAACCCGAACCCGAACCCTAACCCTAACCCTAACACTAACACTAACGCGAACCCTAACCCTAACCCTAACCGGAACCCTAACCCTAACCATAACCCTAACCCTAACCCTAAACCGAACCCGAACATTACCCTAAACCGTAACCCTAACCCTAACCCGAACTCGAACCCATACCCTAACCCTAACACCTAACCCTAACCCTAACCCAAACCCTAACCCGAACCCTAACCCTAACCCTAACCCTAACCCTAACCGGAACCCGAACCCTAACCCGAACCCTACCCCTATCGCTAATCCGAACCCTAACCCTAACCGTAACCCTAACCCTAACCCGAAACCTAACCCTAACCCTAACCCTAACCCGAACCCGAACCCTTAAAATAACCCGAACCCTAACCCTAACCCGAACCCTAACCCTAACCCGAAACCTAACCCTAAACCTAACCCGAACCTGAACCCGAAACCTAAACCTAACCCTAACTCGAACCCAAACCCTAACCCGAACCCTAACCCAACCCTAACCCTAACCCTAACCCTAACCCCTACTGAACCTTAACCCTAACCCGAACCCTAAACCAAACCATAACCCGAACCCTGACCCTAACCCTAACCCCGAACCCTAACCCTAACCCTAACCCTAAACCTAACCCGAACCATAACCCTAACCCGAACCCTAACACTAACCCGACCCTAAACCTAACCGTAACCCTAACAGGAACCCTAACCCTAACCCTAACCCGACCCCTAACCCGAACACTAACACGAAACCTAACCCTAAACCTAACCCTAACCCTAACCCTAACACTAACCCCTATCCCTAACCCGAACCCTAACCCTAACCAGAACCCTAACCCTAACCCTAACACTAACCCTAACCCAAACCCGAACCCGAACCCGAACCCTAACCCTAACCCTAACCCTAACACTAACCCAAACCCTAACCCTAACCCGAACCCGAACCCTAACACTAACCCTAACCCTAACCCTAACCCTAACCCGAACCCGAACCCTAACCCTAACCCCTAAACCTAACCCTAAACCGAACCTGAACAATAACCCTAATCCTAACACCTAAACCTAACATTAACCCAAACCCTAACCCGAACCCTAACCCGAACCCTAACCCTAACCCTAACCCGAACCCGAACCCTAACCCGAACCCCACCCCTAACCCTAATCCGAACCCTAACCCTAACCGTAACCCTAACCCTAACCCGATCCCGAAACCTAACCCTAACCCTAACCCTAACCCAAACCCTAACCCGAACCCTAACTCGAACCCAAACCCTAACCCGAATCCTAACCCGAACCCTAACCCTAACCCTAACCCTAACCCGAACCCGAACCCTAACCCTAAGCCTAACCCGAACCCTAACCCTAACCCGAACCCTCACCCTAACCCTAAACCCGAACCCGAACCCTAACCCTAAACCTAACCCGAACCCTAACCCGAACCCTAAACCGAACCCCAACCCTAACCCTAACCCGAACCCGAACCCGAAACCTAACCCTAACCGTAAACCTAACCCTAACCCGATCCCGAACCCTAACCCTAACCCTAACCCGAACCCGAACCCTAACCCTAACCCGAACCCTAACCCTAACCCGAACCCTAACCCTAACCCAAAACCTAACCCGAACCCTAACCCGAACCCGAACCCTAACCCTAACACTAACCCGAACCCTAAACCTAACCCGAAACTTAAACCTAACCCAAACCCGAACACTAACCCTAACCCGAACCCTAACCCTAACCCGAACCCGAACCCGAACCCTAACCCTAACCCGAAACCTAACCCTAACCCTAACCGGAACCCTAACCCAAACCCGAAACTTAACCCGAACCCGAACCCTAACCCTAACCCGAACCCGAACCCTAACGCTAACCCGATCCCTATCCCTAACCCTAACACGAACCCTAAACCTAACCCTAACCCGAACCCTAACCCTAACCCGAACCCTAACCCTAACCCTAACCCGAATCCTAACCCTAACCCTAATCGAACCCTATCCCGAACCCTAACCGGAACCCTAAACCTAACCCTAACCCGAACCCTAACCCTAACCCTAAACCTAACCCTAACCCTAACCCTAACCCTAACCCGAACCCTACCCCTAACCCGAACCCGAACCCTAACCCTAACACTAAACCTAACCCTAACCCTATTCCGAACCCTAACGCTAACCCGAATCCTAACCCTAACCCTAACCCGAACCCTAACCCGAACCCTAACCCTAACCCTATCCCGAACCCTAACCCCTAACCCGAACCCGAACCCGAACCCGAACCCGAACCCTAACCCGACCCCGAACCCGAACCAAACCATAACCCTAACCCGAACCCGAACCCTAACCCGAACCCTTACACTAACCCTAACCCGAACCCTAACCCTAACCCGAACCCGAACCCTAACCCGAACCCTAACCCGAACCCTAACCCGAACACTAACCCGAACCCTAACCCTAACCCTAACCCGAACCCTAACCCGAACTCTAACTCGACCCTAACACTAACCCCTAAACCTAACCCTAACCCGAAACCTAACCCTAACCCTAACCCGAACCCTAACCCGAACCCTAATCCTAACCCTAACCCGAACCCTAACCCTAACCCTAACTCTAACCCAAACCCTAACCCGAACCCTAACTCGAACCCAAACCCTAACCCGAACCCTAACCCGAACCCTAACCCTAACCCTAACCCTATCCCGAACCCTAACCCTAACCCTAACCCGAACCCTAACCCTACCCAAAACCTGAACCTAACCCTAACCTCGAACCCGAACCCTAACCCGAACCCTAACCCTAACCCGAACCATAACCCTAACCCGAACCCTAACCCTAACCCGACTCTAACCCTAACCCTAACCCTAACCGGAACCCTAACCCTAACCCTAACCCGACCCCTAAACCGAACCCTTACACGAACCCTAAACCTAAACCTAACACTAACCCTAACCCTAACACTAACACCTCTCCCTAACCCGACACCTAACCCTAACCCGAACCCTAAACCTAACCCTAACCCGAACCCTAACCCAAACCCGAACCCGAACCCGAACACTAACCCTAACCCTAACCCTAACCCTAACACTAACCCGAACCGTAACCCTAACCCTAACCCAAACCCTAACCCTAACCATAAACCTAACCCTAACCCGAATCCGAACCCTAACCCTAACCCCTAAACCTAACCCTAACCCGAACCCGAACCCTAACCCTAACCCTATCCCGAACCCGAACCCTAAACCGAAACCCACTCCTAACCCTAATCCGAACCCTAACCCTAACCGTAAACCTAACCCTAACCCGAACCCGAAACCTAACCCTAACCCTACCCCGAACCGGAACCCTAACCCTAACCCTAACCCGAACCCTAACCCTAACCCGAACCCTTACCCTAAACCTAAACTGAAACTAAACCCTAACACTAACCCGAACCCTAACACTAACCCGAACCCGAACCCTAACCCTAACCCGAACCCTAACTCTAACCCGAACCCGAACCCTAACCCAAACCCGAACACTAACCCGAACCCGAACCCTAACCCTAACCCTAACACTAACGCGAACCCTAACCCTAACCCTAACCGGAAACCTAACCCTAACAATAATCCTAACCGTAACCCTAAACCGAACCCGAACATTACCCTAAACCCTAACCCTAACCCTAACCCGAACTCGAACCCAAACCGTAACCCTAACACCTAACCCTAACCCTAACCCAAACCCTAACCCGAACCCTAAACCTAACCCTAACCCTAACCCTAACCCTAACCCGAACCCGAACCCTAACCCGAACCCTACCCCTATCGCTAATCCGAACCCTAACCCTAACCGTAACCCTAACCCTAACCCGAAACCGAAACCTAACCCTAACCCTAACCCGAACCCGAACCCTTAAAATAACCCGAACCCTAACCCTAACCCGAACCCTAACCCTAACCCGAAACCTAACCCTAACCCTAACCCGAACCCGAACCCGAAACCTAAACATAACCCTAACCCGAACCCTAACCCTAACACGAACCCTAACCCTAAACCTAACCCGAAACTTAACCCTAACCCTAACCCGAAACCTAACCCTAACCCGAACCCTAACGATAACCCGAACCTGAACCCGAACCCTTACCATAACCCGAACCCTA
>JAVLSZ010000077.1:987500-1010000 GCA_032313775.1 Urocyon cinereoargenteus | reverse complement strand
CCTAACCCGAACCCGAACCCTAACCCGAACCCTAACCCTAACCCGACTCTAACCCTAACCCTAACCCTAACCGGAACCCTAACCCTAACCCTAACCCGACCCCTAAACCGAACCCTAACACGAACCCTAAACCTAAACCTAACACTAACCCTAACCCTAACACTAACCCCTATCCCTAACCCGATACCTAACCCTAACCCGAACCCTAACCCTAACCCTAACCATAACCCTAACCCTAACCCGAATCCGAACCCTAACCCTAACCCCTAAACCAAACCCTAACCCGAACCCGAACCCTAACCCTAACCCTAACACCTAACCCTAACCCTAACCCAAACTCTAACCCGAACCCTAACCCTAACCCTAACCCTAACCCTAACCCGAACCCGAACCCTAACCCGAAACCCACCCCTGACCCTAATCCGAACCCTAACCCTAACCGTAACCCTAACCCTAACCCGAACCCGAAACCTAACCCTAACCCTACCCCGAACCCGAACCCTAACCCTAACCCTAACCCGAACCCTAACCCTAACCCGAACCCTAACCCTAAACCTAAACCGAAACTAAACCCTAACCCTAACCCGAACCCTAACACTAACCCGAACCCGAACCCTAACCCTAACCCGAACCCGAACCCTAACCCTAACCCGAACCCGAACCCTAACCCAAACCCGAACACTAACCCGAACCCGAACCCTAACCCTAACCCTAACCCTAACCCTAACACTAACGCGAACCCTAACCCTAACCCTAACCGGAACCCTAACCCTAACCATAACCCTAACCCTAACCCTAAACCGAACCCGAACATTACCCTAAACCCTAACCCTAACCCTAACCCGAACTCGAACCCAAACCCTAACCCTAACACCTAACCCTAACCCTAACCCAAACCCTAACCCGAACCCTAACCCTAACCCTAACCCTAACCCTAACCCGAACCCGAACCCTAACCCGAACCCTACCCCTATCGCTAATCCGAACCCTAACCCTAACCGTAACCCTAACCCTAACCCGAAACCGAAACCTAACCCTAACCCTAACCCGAACCCGAACCCTTAAAATAACCCGAACCCTAACCCTAACCCGAACCCTAACCCTAACCCGAAACCTAACCCTAACCCTAACCCGAACCCGAACCCGAACCCTAAACCTAACCCTAACCCGAACCCTAACCCTAACACGAACCCTAACCCTAAACCTAACCCGAAACTTAACCCTAACCCTAACCCGAAACCTAACCCTAACCCGAACCCTAACGATAACCCGAACCTGAACACGAACCCTTACCCTAACCCGAACCCTAAACCTAACCCTAACCCGAACCCTAACCCAAACCCGAACCCTAACCCGAACCCGAACCCTAACCCTAACCCGAACCCGAACCCTAAACCTAACCGTAACCCTAACCCTAAACCCTAACCCTAACCCGAACCCGAACCCGAACCCTAACCCTAACCCGAACCCGAACCAAACCATAACCCTAACCCGAACCCCAACCCTAACCCGAACCCTAACCCTAACCCTATCCCGAACCCTAACCGGAACCCTAAACCTAACCCTAACCCGAACCCTAACCCTAACCCTAAACCTAACCCTAAACCTAACCCTAACCCTAACCCGAACCCTAACCCTAACCCGAACCCGAACCCTAACCCTAACACTAAACCTAACCCTAACCCTATTCCGAACCCTAACGCTAACCCGAATCCTAACCCTAACCCTAACCCGAACCCTAACCCGAACCCTAACCCTAACCCTAACCCGAACCCTAACCCCTAACCCGAACACGAACCCGAACCCGAACCCTAACCCGACCCCGAACCCGAACCAAACCATAACCCTAACCCGAACCCGAACCCTAACCCGAACCCTTACCCTAACCCTAACCCGAACCCTAACCCTTACCCGAACCCGAACCCTAACCCGAACCCTAACCCGAACCCTAACCCGAACACTAACCCGAACCCTAACCCTAACCCTAACCCGAACCCTAACTCGAACTCTTACTCGACCCTAACTAAACCCTAACCCTAACCCTAACCCGAAACCTAACCTAACCCTAACCCGAACCCTAACCCGAACCCTAATCCTAACCCTAACCCGAACCCTAACCCTAACCCTAACTCTAACCCAAACCCTAACCCGAACCCTAACTCGAACCCAAACCCTAACCCGAACCCTAACTCGAACCCAAACCCTAACCCGAACCCTAACCCGAACCCTAACCCTAACCCCTACCCTAACCCGAACCCTAACCCTAACCCTAACCCGAACCCTAACCCTAACCCAAACCCTGAACCTAACCCTAACCTCGAACCCGAACCCTAACCCTAACCCTAACCCTAACCCGAACCATAACCCTAACCCGAACCCTAACCCTAACCCGACTCTAACCCTAACCCTAACCCTAACCGGAACCCTAACCCTAACCCTAACCCGACCCCTAAACCGAACCCTAACACGAACCCTAAACCTAAACCTAACACTTACCCTAACCCTAACACTAACCCCTTCCCTAACCCGATTCCTAACCCTAACCCGAACCCTAACCCTAACCATAACCATAACCCTAACCCTAACCCGAATCCGAACCCTAACCCTAACCCCTAAACCTAACCCTAACCCGACCCGAACCCTAACCCTAACCCTAACACCTAACCCTAACCCTAATCCAAACTCTAACCCGAACCCTAACCCTAACCCTAACCCTAACCCTAACCCGAACCCGAACCCTAACCCGAAACCCACCCCTAACCCTACTCCGAACCCTAACCCTAACCGTAAACCTAACCCTAACCCGAACCCGAAACCTAAACCTAACCCTACACCGAACCCGAAACCTAACCCTAACCCGAACCCGAAACCTAACCCTAACCCTACCCCGAACCCGAACCCTAACCCTAACCCTAACTCGAACCCTAACCCTAACCCGAACCCTTACCCTAAACCTAAACCGAAACTAAACCCTAACCCTAACGCGAACCCTAACACTAACCCGAACCCGAACCCTAACCCTAACCCGAACCCTAACCCTAACCCGAACCCGAACCCTAACCCAAACCCGAACACTAACCCGAACCCGAACCCTAACCCTAACCCTAACCCTAACCCTAACACTTACGCGAACCCTAACCCTTACCTTAACCGGAACCCTAACCCTAACCATAACCCTAACCCTAACCCTAAACCGAACCCGAACATTACCCTAAACCCTAACCCTAACCCTAACCCGAACTCGAACCCAAACCCTAACCCTAACACCTAACCCTAACCCTAACCCAAAACCTAACCCGAACCCTAACCCTAACCCTAACCCTAACACTAACCCGAACCCGAACCCTAACCCGAACCCTACGCCTATCGCTAATCCGAACCCTAACCCTAACCGTAACCCTAACCCTGTCCGAAACCGAAACCTAACCCTAACCCTAACCCGAACCCGAACCCTTAAAATAACCCGAACCCTAAACCTAACCCTAACCCGAACCCAAACCCTAACACGAACCCTAACCCTAACCCGAACCCGAACCCTAACCCTAAATCTAAACCTAACCGGCACCCTAACCCTAACCCAAACCCTAACCCTAACCCTAACCCTAACCCTAACCCTAACCCTAACCCAAACCCTAACCCGAACCCTAACTCGAACCCAAAACCTAACCCGAACCCTAACCCGAACCCTAACCCTAACCCTAAACCTAACCCGAACCCGAACCTTAACCCTAACCCGAACCCTAACACTAACCCGACCCTAACCCTAACCGTAACCCTAACCGGAACCCTAACCCTGACACTTACCCGACCCCTAACCCTAACCCGAACCCGAAACCGAACCCTAAACCTAACCCTAACCCTAACCCTAACCCTAACCCCTAACCCTAACCCGAACCCGAACCCGAACCCTAACCCTAACCCGAACCCGAACCAAACCATAACCCTAACCTGAACCCCAACCCTAACCCGAAACCTAACCCTAACCTTATCCCGAACCCTAACCGGAACCCTAAACCTAACCCTAACCCGAAAGCTAACCCTAACCCTAAACCTAACCCTAACCCTAACCCTAACCCGAACCCTAACCCTAACCCGAACCCGAACCCTAACCCTAACACTAAACCTAACCCTAACCCTATTCCGAACCCTAACGCTAACCCGAATCCTAACCCTAACCCTAACCCGAACACTAACCCGAACCCTAACCCTAACCCTAACCCGAACCCGAACCCGAACCCGAACCCTAACCCGACCCCGAAACCGAACCAAACCATAAACCTAACCCGAACCCGAACCCTAACCCGAACCCTTACCCTAACCCTAACCCGAACCCTAACCCTAACCCGAACCCGAACCCTAACCCGAACCCTAACCCAAACCCTAACCCGAACACTAACCCGAACCCTAACCCTAACCCTAACCCGAACCCTAACCCGAACTCTAACTCGACCCTAACACTAACCCCTAACCCTAACCCTAACCCGAAACCTAACCCTAACCCCTAACCCGAACCCTAACCCTAACCCTAAACCTAACCCTAACCCGAACCCGAACCCTAACCCGAAACCCACCCCTAACCCTAATCCGAACCCTAACCCTAACCGTAACCCTAACCCTAACCCGAACCCGAAACCTAACCCTAACCCTACCCCGAACCCGAACCCTAACCCTAACCCTAACCCGAACCCTAACCCTAACCCTAACCATAACCCTAACCCTAACCCGAATCCGAACCCTAACCCTAACCCCTAAACCAAACCCTAACCCGAACCCGAACCCTAACCCTAACCCTAACACCTAACCCTAACCCTAACCCAAACTCTAACCCGAACCCTAACCCTAACCCTAACCCTAACCCTAACCCGAACCCGAACCCTAACCCGAAACCCACCCCTAACCCTAATCCGAACCCTAACCCTAACCGTAACCCTAACCCTAACCCGAACCCGAAACCTAACCCTAACCCTACCCCGAACCCGAACCCTAACCCTAACCCTAACCTGAACCCTAACCCTAACCCGAACCCTAACCCTAAACCTAAACCGAAACTAAACCCTAACCCTAACCCGAACCCTAACACTAACCCGAACCCGAACCCTAACCCTAACCCGAACCCTAACCCTAACCCGAACCCGAACCCTAACCCAAACCCGAAAACTAACCCGAACCCGAACCCTAACCCTAACCCTAACCCCAACCCTAACACTAACGCGAACCCTAACCCTAACCCTAACCGGAACCCTAACCCTAACCATAACCCTAACCCTAACCCTAAACCGAACCCGAACATTACCCTAAACCCTAACCCTAACCCTAACCCGAACTCGAACCCAAACCCTAACCCTAACACCTAACCCTAACCCTAACCCAAACCCTAACCCGAACCCTAACCCTAACCCTAACCCTAACCCTAACCCGAACCCGAACCCTAACCCGAACCCTACCCCTATCGCTAATCCGAACCCTAACCCTAAACGTAACCCTAACCCTAACCCGAAACCGAAACCTAACCCTAACCCTAACCCGAACCCGAACCCTTAAAATAACCCGAACCCTAACCCTAACCCGAACCCTAACCCTAACCCGAAACCTAACCCTAACCCTAACCCGAACCCGAACCCGAACCCTAAACCTAACCCTAACCCGAACCCTAACCCTAACACGAACCCTAACCCTAAACCTAACCCGAAACTTAACCCTAACCCTAACCCGAAACCTAACCCTAACCCGAACCCTAACGATAACCCGAACCTGAACCCGAACCCTTACCCTAACCCGAACCCTAAACCTAACCCTAACCCGAACCCTAACCCAAACCCGAACCCTAACCCGAACCCGAACCCTAACCCTAACCCGAACCCGAACCCTAAACCTAACCCTAACCCTAACCCTAACCCCTAACCCTAACCCGAACCCGAACCCGAACCCTAACCCTAACCCGAACCCGAACCAAACCATAACCCTAACCCGAACCCCAACCCTAACCCGAACCCTAACCCTAACCCTATCCCGAACCCTAACCGGAACCCTAAACCTAACCCTAACCCGAACCCTAACCCTAACCCTAAACCTAACCCTAACCCTAACCCTAACCCTAACCCGAACCCTAACCCTAACCCGAACCCGAACCCTAACCCTAACACTAAACCTAACCCTAACCCTATTCCGAACCCTAACGCTAACCCGAATCCTAACCCTAACCCTAACCCGAACCCTAACCCGAACCCTAACCCTAACCCTAACCCGAACCCTAACTCCTAACCCGAACCCGAACCCGAACCCGAACCCTAACCCGACCCCGAACCCGAACCAAACCATAACCCTAACCCGAACCCGAACCCTAACCCGAACCCTTACCCTAACCCTAACCCGAACCCTAACCCTAACCCGAACCCGAACCCTAACCCGAACCCTAACCCGAACCCTAACCCGAACACTAACCCGAACCCTAACCCTAACCCTAACCCGAACCCTAACCCGAACTCTTACTCGACCCTAACTAAACCCTAACCCTAACCCTAACCCGAAACCTAACCCTAACCCTAAACCGAACCCTAACCCGAACCCTAATCCTAACCCTAACCCGAACCCTAACCCTAACCCTAACTCTAACCCAAACCCTAACCCGAACCCGAACTCGAACCCAAACCCTAACCCGAACCCTAACTCGAACCCAAACCCTAACCCGAACCCTAACACGAACCCTAACCCTAACCCCTACCCTAACCCGAACCCTAACCCTAACCCTAACCCGAACCCTAACCCTAACCCAAACCCTGAACCTAACCCTAACCTCGAACCCGAACCCTAACACTAACCCTAACCCTAACCCGAACCATAACCCTAACCCGAACCCTAACCCTAACCCGACTCTAACCCTAACCCTAACCCTAACCGGAACCCTAACCCTAACCCTAACCCGACCCCTAAACCGAACCCTAACACGAACCCTAAACCTAAACCTAACACTTACCCTAACCCTAACACTAACCCCTTCCCTAACCCGATTCCTAACCCTAACCCGAACCCTAACCCTAACCCTAACCATAACCCTAACCCTAACCCGAATCCGAACCCTAACCCTAACCCCTAAACCTAACCCTAACCCGAACCCGAACCCTAACCCTAACCCTAACACCTAACCCTAACCCTAATCCAAACTCTAACCCGAACCCTAACCCTAACCCTAACCCTAACCCTAACCCGAACCCGAACCCTAACCCGAAACCCACCCCTAACCCTACTCCGAACCCTAACCCTAACCGTAAACCTAACCCTAACCCGAACCCGAAACCTAAACCTAACCCTACCCCGAACCCGAACCCTAACCCTAACCCGAACCCGAAACCTAACCCTAACCCTACCCCGAACCCGAACCCTAACCCTAACCCTAACTCGAACCCTAACCCTAACCCGAACCCTTACCCTAAACCTAAACCGAAACTAAACCCTAACCCTAACGCGAACCCTAACACTAACACGAACCCGAACCCTAACCCTAACCCGAACCCTAACCCTAACCCGAACCCGAACCCTAACCCAAACCCGAACACTAACCCGAACCCGAACCCTAACCCTAACCCTAACCCTAACCCTAACCCTAACACTTACGCGAACCCTAACACTAACCCTAACCGGAACCCTAACCCTAACCATAACCCTAACCCTAACCCTAAACCGAACCCGAACATTACCCTAAACCCTAACCCTAACTCTAACCCGAACTCGAACCCAAACCCTAACCCTAACACCTAACCCTAACCCTAACCCAAACCCTAACCCGAACCCTAACCCTAACCCTAACCCTACACTAACCCGAACCCGAACCCTAACCCGAACCCTACCCCTATCGCGAATCCGAACCCTAACCCTAACCGTAACCCTAACCCTAACCCGAAACCGAAACCTAACCCTAACCCTAACCCGAACCCGAACCCTTAAAATAACCCGAACCCTAAACCTAACCCTAACCCGAACCCAAACCCTAACACGAACCCTAACCCTAACCCGAACCCGAACCCTAACCCTAAATCTAAACCTAACCGGCACCCTAACCCTAACCCGAACCCTAACCCTAACCCTAACCCTAACCCTAACCCTAACCCAAACCCTAACCCGAACCCTAACTCGAACCCAAAACCTAACCCGAACCCTAACCCGAACCCTAACCCTAATCCTAAACCTAACCCGAACCCGAACCTTAACCCTAACCCGAACCCTAACCCAAACCCTAACCTGAACCCTGACCCTAACCCTAACCCCGAACCCGAACCCTAACCCTAACCCTAACCCTAACCCGAACCATAACCCTAACCCGAACCCTAACACTAACCCGACCCTAACCCTAACCGTAACCCTAACCGGAACCCTAACCCTGACACTTACCCGACCCCTAACCCTAACCCGAACCCGAACCCGAACCCTAAACCTAACCCTAACCCTAACCCTAACCCCTAACCCTAACCCGAACCCGAACCCGAACCCTAACCCTAACCCGAACCCGAACCAAACCATAACCCTAACCCGAACCCCAACCCTAACCCGAACCCTAACCCTAACCTTATCCCGAACCCTAACCGGAACCCTAAACCTAACCCTAACCCGAACCCTAACCCTAACCCTAAACCTAACCCTAACCCTAACCCTAACCCGAACCCTAACCCTAACCCGAACCCGAACCCTAACCCGAACCCTAACCCTAACCCTAACCCGAACCCGAACCCGAACCCGAACCCTAACCCGACCCCGAACCCGAACCAAACCATAACCCTAACCCGAACCCGAACCCTAACCCGAACCCTTACCCTAACCCTAACCCGAACCCTAACCCTAACCCGAACCCGAACCCTAACCCGAACCCTAACCCAAACCCTAACCCGAACACTAACCCGAACCCTAACCCTAACCCTAACCCGAACCCTAACCCGAACTCTAACTCGACCCTAACACTAACCCCTAACCCTAACCCTAACCCGAAACCTAACCCTAACCCTAACCCGAACCCTAACCCGAACCCTAATCCTAACCCTAACCCGAACCCTAACCCTAACCCTAACTCTAACCCAAACCCTAACCCGAACCCTAACTCGAACCCAAACCCTAACCCGAACCCTAACCCGAACCCTAACCCTAACCCTAAACCTAACCCGAACCCTAACCCTAACCCTAACCCGAACCCTAACCCTAACCCAAACCCTGAACCTAACCCTAACCTCGAACCCGAACCCTAACCCTAACCCTAACCCTAACCCGAACCATAACCCTAACCCGAACCCTAACCCTAACCCGACTCTAACCCTAACCCTAACCCTAACCGGAACCCTAACCCTAACCCTAACCCGACCCCTAAACCGAACCCTAACACGAACCCTAAACCTAAACCTAACACTTACCCTAACCCTAACACTAACCCCTATCCCTAACCCGATACCTAACCCTAACCCGAACCCTAACCCTAACCCTAACCATAACCCTAACCCTAACCCGAATCCGAACCCTAACCCTAACCCCTAAACCTAACCCTAACCCGAACCCG
This sequence comes from Urocyon cinereoargenteus, assembly GCA_032313775.1. NCBI lineage: Eukaryota > Metazoa > Chordata > Mammalia > Carnivora > Canidae > Urocyon > Urocyon cinereoargenteus. The sequence goes on along the minus strand of JAVLSZ010000077.1, from coordinate 1,000,465 downwards.
AACCCTAACCCTAAACTTAACACCTAACCCTAACCCTAACCCAAACTCTAACCCGAACCCTAACCCTAACCCTAACCCTAACCCTAACCCGAACTCGAACCCTAACCCGAAACCCACCCCTAACCCTACTCCGAACCCTAACCCTAACCGTAAACCTAACCCTAACCCGAACACGAAACCTAAACCTAACCCTACCCCGAACCCGAACCCTAACCCTAACCCTAACCCGAACCCTAACCCTAACCCGAACCCTAACCTTAAACCTAAACCGAAACTAAACCCTAACCCTAACCCGAACCCTAACACTAACCCGAACCCGAACCCTAACCCTAACCCGAACCCTAACCCTAACCCGAACCCGAACCCTAACCCAAACCCGAACACTAACCCGAACCCGAACCCTAACCCTAACCCTAACACTAACCCTAACACTAACGCGAACCCTAACCCTAACCCTAACCGGAACCCTAACCCTAACCATAACCCTAACCCTAACCCTAAACCGAACCCGAACATTACCCTAAACCCTAGCCCTAACCCTAACCCGAACTCGAACCCAAACCCTAACCCTAACACCTAACCCTAACCCTAACCCAAACCCTAACCCGAACCCTAACCCTAACCCTAACCCTAACACTAACCCGAACCCGAACCCTAACCCGTACCCTACACCTATCGCTAATCCGAACCCTAACCCTAACCGTAACCCTAACCCTAACCCGAAACCGAAACCTAACCCTAACCCTAACCCGAACCCGAACCCTTAAAATAACCCGAACCCTAACCCTAACCCGAACCCTAACCCTAACCCGAAACCTAACCCTAACCCTAACCCGAACCCGAACCCTAACCCTAACCCTAACACCTAACCCTAACCCTAATCCAAACTCTAACCCGAACCCTAACCCTAACCCTAACCCTAACCCTAACCCGAACCCGAACCCTAACCCGAAACCCACCCCTAACCCTACTCCGAACCCTAACCCTAACCGTAAACCTAACCCTAACCCGAACCCGAAACCTAAACCTAACCCTACCCCGAACCCGAACCCTAACCCTAACCCGAACCCGAAACCTAACCCTAACCCTACCCCGAACCCGAACCCTAACCCTAACCCTAACTCGAACCCTAACCCTAACCCGAACCCTTACCCTAAACCTAAACCGAAACTAAACCCTAACCCTAACGCGAACCCTAACACTAACACGAACCCGAACCCTAACCCTAACCCGAACCCTAACCCTAACCCGAACCCGAACCCTAACCCAAACCCGAACACTAACCCGAACCCGAACCCTAACCCTAACCCTAACCCTAACCCTAACCCTAACACTTACGCGAACCCTAACACTAACCCTAACCGGAACCCTAACCCTAACCATAACCCTAACCCTAACCCTAAACCGAACCCGAACATTACCCTAAACCCTAACCCTAACTCTAACCCGAACTCGAACCCAAACCCTAACCCTAACACCTAACCCTAACCCTAACCCAAACCCTAACCCGAACCCTAACCCTAACCCTAACCCTACACTAACCCGAACCCGAACCCTAACCCGAACCCTACCCCTATCGCGAATCCGAACCCTAACCCTAACCGTAACCCTAACCCTAACCCGAAACCGAAACCTAACCCTAACCCTAACCCGAACCCGAACCCTTAAAATAACCCGAACCCTAAACCTAACCCTAACCCGAACCCAAACCCTAACACGAACCCTAACCCTAACCCGAACCCGAACCCTAACCCTAAATCTAAACCTAACCGGCACCCTAACCCTAACCCGAACCCTAACCCTAACCCTAACCCTAACCCTAACCCTAACCCAAACCCTAACCCGAACCCTAACTCGAACCCAAAACCTAACCCGAACCCTAACCCGAACCCTAACCCTAATCCTAAACCTAACCCGAACCCGAACCTTAACCCTAACCCGAACCCTAACCCAAACCCTAACCTGAACCCTGACCCTAACCCTAACCCCGAACCCGAACCCTAACCCTAACCCTAACCCTAACCCGAACCATAACCCTAACCCGAACCCTAACACTAACCCGACCCTAACCCTAACCGTAACCCTAACCGGAACCCTAACCCTGACACTTACCCGACCCCTAACCCTAACCCGAACCCGAACCCGAACCCTAAACCTAACCCTAACCCTAACCCTAACCCCTAACCCTAACCCGAACCCGAACCCGAACCCTAACCCTAACCCGAACCCGAACCAAACCATAACCCTAACCCGAACCCCAACCCTAACCCGAACCCTAACCCTAACCTTATCCCGAACCCTAACCGGAACCCTAAACCTAACCCTAACCCGAACCCTAACCCTAACCCTAAACCTAACCCTAACCCTAACCCTAACCCGAACCCTAACCCTAACCCGAACCCGAACCCTAACCCGAACCCTAACCCTAACCCTAACCCGAACCCGAACCCGAACCCGAACCCTAACCCGACCCCGAACCCGAACCAAACCATAACCCTAACCCGAACCCGAACCCTAACCCGAACCCTTACCCTAACCCTAACCCGAACCCTAACCCTAACCCGAACCCGAACCCTAACCCGAACCCTAACCCAAACCCTAACCCGAACACTAACCCGAACCCTAACCCTAACCCTAACCCGAACCCTAACCCGAACTCTAACTCGACCCTAACACTAACCCCTAACCCTAACCCTAACCCGAAACCTAACCCTAACCCTAACCCGAACCCTAACCCGAACCCTAATCCTAACCCTAACCCGAACCCTAACCCTAACCCTAACTCTAACCCAAACCCTAACCCGAACCCTAACTCGAACCCAAACCCTAACCCGAACCCTAACCCGAACCCTAACCCTAACCCTAAACCTAACCCGAACCCTAACCCTAACCCTAACCCGAACCCTAACCCTAACCCAAACCCTGAACCTAACCCTAACCTCGAACCCGAACCCTAACCCTAACCCTAACCCTAACCCGAACCATAACCCTAACCCGAACCCTAACCCTAACCCGACTCTAACCCTAACCCTAACCCTAACCGGAACCCTAACCCTAACCCTAACCCGACCCCTAAACCGAACCCTAACACGAACCCTAAACCTAAACCTAACACTTACCCTAACCCTAACACTAACCCCTATCCCTAACCCGATACCTAACCCTAACCCGAACCCTAACCCTAACCCTAACCATAACCCTAACCCTAACCCGAATCCGAACCCTAACCCTAACCCCTAAACCTAACCCTAACCCGAACCCGAACCCTAACCCTAAACTTAACACCTAACCCTAACCCTAACCCAAACTCTAACCCGAACCCTAACCCTAACCCTAACCCTAACCCTAACCCGAACTCGAACCCTAACCCGAAACCCACCCCTAACCCTACTCCGAACCCTAACCCTAACCGTAAACCTAACCCTAACCCGAACACGAAACCTAAACCTAACCCTACCCCGAACCCGAACCCTAACCCTAACCCTAACCCGAACCCTAACCCTAACCCGAACCCTAACCTTAAACCTAAACCGAAACTAAACCCTAACCCTAACCCGAACCCTAACACTAACCCGAACCCGAACCCTAACCCTAACCCGAACCCTAACCCTAACCCGAACCCGAACCCTAACCCAAACCCGAACACTAACCCGAACCCGAACCCTAACCCTAACCCTAACACTAACCCTAACACTAACGCGAACCCTAACCCTAACCCTAACCGGAACCCTAACCCTAACCATAACCCTAACCCTAACCCTAAACCGAACCCGAACATTACCCTAAACCCTAGCCCTAACCCTAACCCGAACTCGAACCCAAACCCTAACCCTAACACCTAACCCTAACCCTAACCCAAACCCTAACCCGAACCCTAACCCTAACCCTAACCCTAACACTAACCCGAACCCGAACCCTAACCCGTACCCTACACCTATCGCTAATCCGAACCCTAACCCTAACCGTAACCCTAACCCTAACCCGAAACCGAAACCTAACCCTAACCCTAACCCGAACCCGAACCCTTAAAATAACCCGAACCCTAACCCTAACCCGAACCCTAACCCTAACCCGAAACCTAACCCTAACCCTAACCCGAACCCGAACCCGAACCCTAAACCTAACCCTAACCCGAACCCTAACCCTAACACGAACCCAAACCCTAAACCTAACCCGAAACTTAACCCTAACCCTAACCCGAAACCTAACCCTAACCCGAACCCTAACGATAACCCGAACCTGAACCCGAACCCTTACCCTAACCCGAACCCTAAACCTAACCCTAACCCGAACCCTAACCCAAACCCGAAACCTAACCCGAACCCGAACCCTATCCCTAACCCGAACCCGAACCCTAAACCTAATCCTAACCCTAACCCTAACCCCTAACCCTAACCCGAACCCGAACCCGAACCCAAAACCCTACCCCGAACCCGAACCAAACCATAACCCTAAACCGAACCCCAACCCTAAACCGAACCCTAACCTTAACCCTAACCCGAACCGTAACCCGAACCCTAACCCGAACCCTAACCCGAACCCTAAACCGAACCCTAACCCTAATCCTAACCCGAACACTAACCCTAACCCGAACCCGAAACCTAACACTAACCCTAACCCTAAACCTAACCCGAACTCTAACCCTAACCCTAACCCTAACCTGAACCCTAACACGAACTCTAACTCGACCCTAACACTAACCCCTTACCCTACTCCTAACCCAAAACCTAACCCTAACCCGAACCCGAACCCTAACCCGAACCCTAACGCGAACCCTAACCCGACCCCTAACCCGAACCCTAACCCGAACCCTAACTCTAACCCTAACCCGAACCCTAAGCCTAACCCTAACTCTAACCCAAAAGCTAACCCGAACCCTAACTCGAACCCAAACCCTAACCCGAACCCTAACCCGAACCCTAACCCTAACCCTAACCCTAACCCGAACCCGAACCCTAACCCTAACCCTAACCCGAAACCTAACCCTAACCCGAACCCTCACCCTAACACTAACCCCGAACCCGAACCCTAAACCCTAACCCTAACCCTAACCCGAACCCTAACCCGAACCAAAAACCGAACCCCAACCCTAACCCGAACCCGAAACCGAACCCTAACCCTAACCCGAACCCTAACCCTAACCCGACCCTAACCCTAAACCTAATCCTAACCGGAACCCTAACCCTAACCCTAACCCGACCCCTAACCCGAACCCTAACACGAACCCTAACCCTAACCCTAACCCTAACCCGAACCCTAACCCGAACCCTAACCCTAACCGTAACCCTAACCCTAACCCGAACCCGAACCCTAAACCTAACCCTAACCCGAAACCTAACCCTAACCCGAACCCTCACCCTAACACTAACCCCGAACCCGAACCCTAACCCTAAACCTAACCTTAAGCAGAAACCTAACCCGAACCCAAAACCGAACCCCAACCCTAACCCTAACCCGAACCCGAAACCGAACCCTAACCCTAACCCGAACCCTAACCCTAACCCGACCCTAACCCTAAACCTAATCCTAACCGGAACCCTAACCCTAACCCTAACCCGACCCCTAACCCGAACCCTAACACGAATCCTAACCCTAACCCTAACCCTAACCCTAACCCGAAACCTAACCCTAACCCTAACCCGAACCCTAACCCTAACCCGAACCCGAACCCTAACCCTAACCAGAAACCTAAACCGAACCCAACACTAACCCGAAACCTAACCCTAACCCGAAACTTAACCTTAACCCTAAACTTAACCCGAAACCTAAACCTAACCCGAACCCTAACCCTAAACCTAACCCGAACCCTAACCCGAAACCTAACCCTAACCCTAACACCAACGCTAACCCTAACCCGAACCCTAACCCTAAACCTAACCCGAACCCTGACCCTAAACCTAACCCAAACCCTAACCGTAACCCGAACCCTAACCCTAACCCTAAACCTAACCCTAACCCGAACCCTAACACTAACCCTATCCCAAACCCTAACCCGAACCCTAACCCTAACCCTAACCTGAACACTAAACCCTAACCCTAACCCGAACCCGAACCCTAACCCGAACCCTAACCCTAAACCTAACCCGAACCCGAAATGAACCCTATCCCGAACCCGAACCCTAACCCTAACCCTAACCCTAACCCGAACCCTAACCCTAATCCTAACTCTAACCCTAAACCTAACCCTAACCCGAACCCTAACCCTAACCCGAACCCTAACCCGAACCCTAACCCTAAACCTTACCCTAACCCGAACCCTAACCCTAACCCGAACCCGAACCCTAACCCGAACCCTAACCCGAACCCTAATCCGAACCCTATCTCTAACCCTAATGCTAACCCTAACCATAACTCGAACCCTAACCCTAACCCGAACCCGAACCCTAACCCTAACCCTTACCCTAACCCGAACCTTAACCCGAACCCTAACCCTAACCCGAACCCTAACCCTAACCCGAACCCGAAACCTAACCCCTAACCCTAACCCGAACCCGAACCCTAAACCTAAACCTAACCCTAACCCTAAACCTAACCCGAACCCGAACCCTAACCCTAACCCTAACCCGAACCCTAACCCTAACCCGACCCTAACCCTAAACCTAATCCTAACCGGAACCCTAACCCTAACCCTAACCCGACCCCTAACCCGAACCCTAACACGAATCCTAACCCTAACCCTAACCCTAACCCGAACCCTAACCCTAACCCTAACCCGAACCCTAACCCTAACCCGAACCCGAACCCTAACCCTAACCAGAAACCTAAACCGAACCCAACACTAACCCGAACCCTAACCCTAACCCGAAACTTAACCCTAACCCTAAACTTAACCCGAAACCTAAACCTAAACCGAACCCTAACCCTAAACTTAACCCGAACCCTAACCCGAAACGTAACCCTAACCCTAACACCAACGCTAACCCTAACCCGAACCCTAACCCTAAACCTAACCCGAACCCTGACCCTAAACCTAACCCAAACCCTAACCGTAACCCGAACCCTAACCCTAACCCTAAACCTAACCCTAACCCGAACCCTAACACTAACCCTATCCCAAACCCTAACCCGAACCCTAACCCTAACCCTAACCTGAACACTAAACCCTAACCCTAACCCGAACCCGAACCCTAACCCGAACCCTAACCCTAAACCTAACCCGAACCCGAAATGAACCCTATCCCGAACCCGAACCCTAACCCTAACCCTAACCCTAACCCTAACCCTAACCCGAACCCTAACCCTAATCCTAACTCTAACCCTAAACCTAACCCTAACCCGAACCCCAACCCTAACCCGAACCCGAAACCTAACCCTAACCCTAACCCTAACCCTAACCCTAACCCTAACCCCAACACTAACCCTAACACTAACCCTAACCCTAACCCGAACCCTAACCCTAACCCTAACCCTAACCTAACCCTAACCCGAACCCGAACCCTAACACTAACCCCTAACCCGAACCCTAACCCTAACACGAACCCTAACCCGAACCCGAACCCTAACCCTAACACGAACCCTAACCTAACCCTAATCTGAACCCTAACCCTAACCCTAAACCTAACACTAACCCTAACACTAACCCCTAAACCTAACCCTAAACCTAACCCCAACCCTAACGCTAACACTAAACCTAACCCTAAAACGAACCCTAACCCTAACCCTAACCCTAACCCGCACCCGAACCCTAACCCTAACCCCTAACGCGAACCCTAACCGTAACACGAACCCTAACCCTAACCCTAATCCGAAACCTAACCCTGACCCTAACCCTAACCGTAACCCGAAACCTAACCCTAACCCGAACCCTAACAATAACCCTAAACCTAAACCGAACCCTAACCCTAACCCTAACCCGAAGCCTAACCCGAACCCTGACCCTAACCCTAACCCGAACCCTAACCCTAATCCGAAACCTACCCCTAACCCTAATCCGAACCCTAACCTTAACCCGAACCCGAACCCTAAACCTAACCCTAACCCGAACCCGAAACCTAACCCTAAACCGAACCCTAACCCTAACCCGAACCCTAACCCTAACCTGAAACATAACACTAACCCTAATCCGAACCCGAACCCGAACCCTAACCGTAACCCTAACCCGAACCCTAACCCTAACCCGAACCCTAGCACTAAACCTAACACGAAACCTAACCCTAACCCTAACCCAAACCCTAACCCTAACCCTAACCCGAACCCGAACCCCAAACCTAACCCTAACCCGAAACCTAACCCTAACCCTAACCCGAACCCTAACCCAAACCCGAACCCTAACACAACCCGAACCCTAACCCTAACCCGAACCCGAACCATAACCCTACCGAACCCGAACCCTAAACCTAACCCTAACCCTAACCCTAACCCGAACCCTAACCCTATCCCTAACCCTAACCCCAACCCTAACCCGAAACCTAACCCGAACCCTAACCCGAACCCTAACACCTAACACTAACCCGAACCCTAACCCCAACCCTAAACCGAAACCTAACCCGAACCCTAACCCGAACCCTAACCCCTAACCCTAACCCGAACCCTAACCCTAACCCGAACCCTAATCCTAACCCTAAACCAAACCCTAACCCTAACCCTAACACTAACCCTAAACCCTAACCCTAAACCGAACCCTAAACCTCACCCGAACCGTAACCCTAACCCTATCCCGAACCCTAACTCTAACCCTAACTCGAACCCTAACCCGAACCCTAACCCGAACTCTAACTCGACCCTAACCCTAACCCCTAAACCTAACCCGAAACCTAACCCTAACCCGAACCCGTACCCATACCCGAACCCTAACTCGAACCCGAAACCTAACCCGAACCCTAACCCGAACCCTAACCCGAATCCTAACCCGAACCGTAACCCTAAACATAACCCGAACCCTAACACTAATCCTAACTCTAACCCAAACCCTAACCCGAACCCTAACTCGAACCCAAACCCTAACCCGAACCCTAACCCTAAACCTTACCCTAACCCGAACCCTAACCCTAACCCGAACCCGAACCCTAACCCGAACCCTAACCCGAACCCTAATCCGAACCCTATCTCTAACCCTAATGCTAACCCTAACCATAACTCGAACCCTAACCCTAACCCGAACCCGAACCCTAACCCTAACCCTTACCCTAACCCGAACCTTAACCCGAACCCTAACCCTAACCCGAACCCTAAACCTAACACGAACCCGAAACCTAACACTTAACCCTAACCCGAACCCGAACCCTAAACCTAAACCTAACCCTAACCCTAAACCTAACCCGAACCCGAAACCTAACCCTAACCCGAACACTAACCTAACCCTAACCCGAACCCGAACACTAACCCGAACCCTAACCCTAACCCTAACCCGAACCCAAACCCTAACACGAACCCTAACCCAAACCCGAACCCGAACCCTAACCCTAACTCTAAACCTAACCAGCACCCTAACCCTAACCCGAAACCTAACCCTAACCCTAACCCTAACCCTAACCCTAACCCGAACCCTAACCCGAACCCGAAACCTAACCCTAACCCTTACCCTAACCCTAACCCTAACCCTAACCCTAACCCCAACACTAACCCTAACACTAACCCTAACCCTAACCCGAACCCTAACCCTAACCCTAACCCTAACCTAACCCTAACCCGACCCCGAACCCTAACACTAACCCCTAACCCGAACCCTAACCCTAACACGAACCCTAACCCGAACCCGAACCCTAACCCTAACACGAACCCTAACCTAACCCTAATCTGAACCCTAACCCTAACCCTAAACCTAACACTAACCCTAACACTAACCCCTAAACCTAACCCTAAACCTAACCCCAACCCTAACGCTAACACTAAACCTAACCCTAAACCGAACTCTAACCCTAACCCTAACCCTAACCCGCACCCGAACCCTAACCCTAACCCCTAACGCGAACCCTAACCGTAACACGAACCCTAACCCTAACCCTAATCCGAAACCTAACCCTGACCCTAACCCGAAGCCTAACCCGAACCCTGACCCTAACCCTAACCCGAACCCTAACCCTAACCCGAAACCTACCCCTAACCCTAATCCGAACCCTAACCCTAACCCGAACCCGAACCCTAAACCTAACCCTAACCCGAACCCTAACCCAAACCCTAACCCTAACCCGAACCCTAACCCTAACCCTAACCCTAACCCTAACCCGAACCCTAACCCAAACCCGAACCCTAACCCGAACCCGAACCCTAACCCTAACACGAACCCTAACCCTAACCCTAATCCGAAACCTAACCCTGACCCTAACCCTAACCCCAACCCGAAACCTAATCCTAACCCGAACCCTAACAATAACCCTAACCCTAAACCGAACCCTAACCCTAACCCTAACCCGAAGCCTAACCCGAACCCTGACCCTAACCCTAACCCGAACCCTAACCCTAACCCGAAACCTACCCCTAACCCTAATCCGAACCCTAACCCTAACCCGAACCCGAACCCTAAACCTAACCCTAACCCGAACCCTAACCCAAACCCTAAACCTAACCCGAACCCTAACCCTAACCCTAACCCTAACCCGAACCCTAACCCAAACCCGAACCCTAACCCGAACCCGAACCCTAACCCTAACACGAACCCGAACCATAACCCTAAACCGAACCCGAAACCTAACCCTAACCCTAACCCTAACCCGAACCCTAACCCTAACCCTAACCCTAACCCCAACCCTAACCCGAAACCTAACCCGAACCCTAACCCGAACCCTAACCCCTAACCCTAACCCGAACCCTAACCCCAACCCTAAACCGAAACCTAACCCGAACCCTAACCCGAACCCTAACCCCTAACCCTAACCCGAACCCTAACCCTAACCCGAACCCTAATCCTAACCCTAACCCAAACCCTAACCCTAACCCTAACACTAACCCTAATCCCTAACCCTAAACCGAACCCTAAACCTAACCCGAACCGTAAACCTAACCCTATCCCGAACCCTAACTCTAACCCTAACTCGAACCCTAACCCGAACCCTAACCCGAACTCTAACTCGACCCTAACCCTAACCCCTAAACCTAACCCGAAACCTAACCCTAACCCGAACCCGTACCCATACCCGAACCCTAACCCGATTCCGAACCCTAACCCGAACCCTAACCCGAACCCTAACCCGAATCCTAACCCGAACCCTAACCCTAAACATAACCCGAACCCTAACACTAATCCTAACTCTAACACAAACCCTAACCCGAACCCTAACTCGAACCCAAACCCTAACCCGAACCCGAACCCTAACCCTAACTCTAACACTAACCCTAACCCTAACACGAACCCTAAACCCTAACCCGAACCCTAACCCTAACCCGAACCCGAACCCTAACCAGAACCCTAACCCGAACCCTAACCCGAACCCTAACCCGAACCCTAACCCTATCCCTAACCCGAACCCTAACCCGAACTCTAACTCGACCCTAACACTAACACCTAACCCTAACCCTAACCCGAAACCTAACCCTAACCCTAAACCGAACCCTAACCCGAACCCTAATCCTAACCCTAACCCGAACCCTAACCCTAACCCTAATCCGAAACCTAACCCTGACCTAACTCTAACCCAAACCCTAACCCGAACCCTAACTCGAACCCAAACCCTAACCCGAACCCTAACCCGAACCCTAAACCTAACCCTAACCCTAACCCGAACCCTAACCCTAACCCTAACCCGAACCCTAACCCTAACCCAAAATCTGAACCTAACCCTAACCTCGAACCCGAACCCTAACCCTAACCCTAACCCTAACCCGATCCCTAACCCTAACCCTAATCCGAAACCTAACCCTGACCTAACTCTAACCCAAACCCTAACCCGAACCCTAACTCGAACCCAAACCCTAACCCGAACCCTAACCCGAACCCTAAACCTAACCCTAACCCTAACCCGAACCCTAACCCTAACCCTAACCCGAACCCTAACCCTAACCCAAAACCTGAACCTAACCCTAACCTCGAACCCGAACCCTAACCCTAACCCTAACCCTAACCCGAACAATAACCATAACCCGAACCCTAACCCGAACCCGAACACGAACCCTAACCCTAACCCTAACCCTAACACTAACCCGAACACTAACCCTAACCCTAACCCGAACCCTAAACCTAACCATAACCCTAACCCTAACCCGAATCCGAACCCTAACCCTAACCCCTAAACCTAACCCTAACCCGAACCCGAACCCTAACCCTAACCCTAACAACTAACCCTAACCCTAACCCAAACTCTAACCCGAACCCTAACCCTAACCCTAACCCTAACCCTAACCCGAACCTGAACCCTAACCCGAAACCCACCCCTAACCCTAATCCGAACCCTAACCCTAACCGTAACCCTAACCCTAACCCGAACCCGAAACCTAACCCTAACCCTACCCCGAACCCGAACCCTAACCCTAACCCTAACTCGAACCCTAACCCTAACCCGAACCCTTACCCTAAACCTAAACCGAAACTAAACCCTAACCCTAACGCGAACCCTAACACTAACCCGAACCCGAACCCTAACCCTAACCCGAACCCTAACCCTAACCCGAACCCGAACCCTAACCCAAACCCGACACTAACCCGAACCCGAACCCGAACCCTAACCCTAACCCTAACCCTAACCCTAACACTTACGCGAACCCTAACCCTAACCCTAACCGGAACCCTAACCCTAACCATAACCCTAACCCTAACCATAAACCGAACCCGAACATTACCCTAAACCCTAACCCTAACCCTAACCCGCACTCGAACCCAAACCCTAACCCTAACACCTAACCCTAACCCTAACCCAAACCCTAACCCGAACCCTAAACCTAACCCTAACCCTAACCCGAACCCGAACCCTAACCCGAACCCTACCCCTATCACTAATCCGAACCCTAACCCTAACCGTAACCTTAACCCTAACCCGAAACCGAAACCTAACCCTAACACTAACCCGAACCCGAACCCTTAAAATAACCCGAAC
>JAVLSZ010000077.1:977500-982500 GCA_032313775.1 Urocyon cinereoargenteus | reverse complement strand
CAAACCCTAACCGTAACACGAACCCTAACCCTAACCCTAATCCGAAACCTAACCCTGACCCTAACCCTAACCCGAACCCGAAACCTAACCCTAACCCGAACCCTAAAAATAACTCTAACCCTAAACCGAACCCTAACCCTAACCCTAACCCGAAGCCTAACCCGAACCCTAACCCTAACCCTAACCCGAACCCTAACCCTAACCCGAAACCTACCCCTAACCCTAATCCGAACCCTAACCCTAACCCGAACCCGAACCCTAAACCTAACCCTAACCCAAACCCGAAACCTAACCCTAACCCGAACCCTAACCCTAACCCGAACCCTACCCCTAACCGGAAACATAACCCTAACCCTAATCCGAACCCGAACCCGAACCCTAACCGTAACCCTAAACCGAACCCTAACCCTAACACGAACCCTAGCCCTAAACCTAACACGAAACCTAACCCTAACCCTAACCAGAACCCTAACCCTAACCCGAACCCGAACCCCAACCCTAACCCTAACCCGAACCCTAACCCTAACCCTAACCCGAACCCTAACCCAAACCCGAACCCTAACCCGAACCCGAACCCTAACCCTAACCCGAACCCGAACCATAACCCTAAACCGAACCCGAACCCTAACCCTAACCCTAACCCTAACCCTAACCCAAACCCTAACCCTAACCCTAAACCTAACCCCAACCCTAACCCGAAACCTAACCCGAACCCTAACCCGAACCCTAACCCCTAACCCTAACCCGAACCCTAACCCCAACCCTAAACCGAAACCTAACCCGAACCCTAACCCGAACCCTAACCCCTAACCCTAACCCGAACCCTAACCCTAACCCGAACCCTAATCCTAACCCAAACCCAAACCCTAACCCTAACCCTAACACTAACCCTAAACCGAACCCTAAACCTAACCCGAACCGTAACCCTAACCCTAACCCGAACCCTAACTCTAACCCTAACTCGAACCCTAACCCGAACCGTAACCCTAACCCTAACCCTAACCCGAACCCTAACCCGAACTCTAACTCGACCCTAACCCTAACCCCTAAACCTAACCCGAAACCTAACCCTAACCCGAACCCGTACCCAAACCCGAACCCTAACCCGAACCCGAACCCTAACCCGAACACTAAACCGAACCCTAACCCGAATCCTAACCCGAACCCTAACCCTAAACATAACCCGAACCCTAACACTAATCCTAACTCTAACCCAAACCCTAACCCGTACCCTAACTCGAACCCAAACCCTAACCCGAACCCTAACCCGAACCCTAACCCCTAACCCTAACCCTAACCCTAAACCTAAACCGAACCCAACCCTAACCCGAACCCTAACCCTAACCCTAAACCTAACCCGAACCCTAACCCTAACCCTAACCCTAACCCTAACCCGAACCGTAACCCTAAACCTAACCCGAACCCTAACCCTAACCCGAACCCTAACCCTAAGCCGAATCCGAATCCGAAACCGAACCCTAACCCTAACCCGAACACTAACCCTAACACGAACCCGAACCCGAACCCGAACACTAACCCGAACCCTAACCCTAACCCTAACCCGAACACAAACCCTAACACGAACCCTAACCCTAACCCGAACCCTAACCCTAACCCTAACCCTAAACCTAACCCTAACCCGAACCCTTACCCGAAACCGAAACCTAACCCTAACCCTAACCCTAACTTTAACCCTAACCCCTACACTAACCCTAACCCTAACCCGAACCCTAACCCTAACCCTAACCCTAACCCCTAACGCTAACCCGAACCCTAAACCTAACCCGAACCGTAACCCTAACCCTAACCCGAACCCTAAACCTAACCCTAACCCTAATCCTAACTCGAACCCTAACCCGACCCTAACCCTAACCATAACCCTAACCCGAACCCTAACCCGAACTCTAACTCGACACTAACCCTAACCCGAAACCTAACCTTAACCCGAACCTGTACCCGAACCCGAACCCTAACCCGAACCCGAACCCTAACCCGAACCCTAACCCGAACCCTAACCCGAACTCTAACTCGACCCTAACCCTAACCCCTAAACCTAACCCGAAACCTAACCCTAACCCGAACCCGTACCCAAACCCGAACCCTAACCCGAACCCGAACCCTAACCCGAACCCTAAACCGAACCCTAACCCGAATCCTAACCCGAACCCTAACCCTAAACATAACCCGAACCCTAACACTAATCCTAACTCTAACCCAAACCCTAACCCGTACCCTAACTCGAACCCAAACCCTAACCCGAACCCTAACCCGAACCCTAACCCCTAACCCTAACCCTAACCCTAAACCTAAACCGAACCCAACCCTAACCCGAACCCTAACCCTAACCCTAAACCTAACCCGAACCCTAACCCTAACCCTAACCCTAACCCTAACCCGAACCGTAACCCTAAACCTAACCCGAACCCTAACCCTAACCCGAACCCTAACCCTAAGCCGAATCCGAATCCGAAACCGAACCCTAACCCTAACCCGAACACTAACCCTAACACGAACCCGAACCCGAACCCGAACACTAACCCGAACCCTAACCCTAACCCTAACCCGAACACAAACCCTAACACGAACCCTAACCCTAACCCGAACCCTAACCCTAACCCTAACCCTAAACCTAACCCTAACCCGAACCCTTACCCGAAACCGAAACCTAACCCTAACCCTAACCCTAACTTTAACCCTAACCCCTACACTAACCCTAACCCTAACCCGAACCCTAACCCTAACCCTAACCCTAACCCCTAACGCTAACCCGAACCCTAAACCTAACCCGAACCGTAACCCTAACCCTAACCCGAACCCTAAACCTAACCCTAACCCTAATCCTAACTCGAACCCTAACCCGACCCTAACCCTAACCATAACCCTAACCCGAACCCTAACCCGAACTCTAACTCGACACTAACCCTAACCCGAAACCTAACCTTAACCCGAACCTGTACCCGAACCCGAACCCTAACCCGAACCCGAACCCTAACCCGAACCCTAACCCGAACCCTATCCCGAACCCTAACCCGAACCCTAACCCGAACCCTAACCCTAAACTTAACCCGAACCCTATCACTAATCCTAACTCTAACCCAAACCCTAACCCGAACCCTAACTCGAACCCAAACCCTAAAACTAACCCTAAGCCTAACCCGAACCCTAACCCTAACCCTAACCCAAACCCTAACCCTAACCCTAACCCTAACCCTAACCTCTAACGCTAACCCTAACCCTAAACCTAACCCGAACAATAACCCTAACCCTAACCTGAACACTAACCCCTAACCCTAACCCGAACCCTAACCCTAACCTGAACCCTAACCCGAACACTAACCCGAACCCTAACCCTAACACTAACCCTAACCCGAACCCTAAACCTAACCCTAACCCTAACCCGAACCCTAACTCTAACCCTAACTCGAACCCTAACCCGAACCGTAACCCTAACCCTAACCCGATCCCTAACCCGAACTCTATCTCGACCCTAACCCTAACCCCTAAACCTAACCCGAAACCTATCCCTAACCCGAACCCTAACCCGAACCCTAACCCTAACCCTAACCCTAACCCGAACCCGAACCCTAACCCTAACCCTAACCCTAACCCGAACACTAACCCTAACCCGAACACTCACCTAACCCTAACCCTGAACCCGAACCCTAACCCTAAACATAACCCGAACCCTAACACTAATCCTAACTCTAACCCAAACCCTAACCCGTACCCTAACTCGAACCCAAACCCTAACCCGAACCCTAACCCGAACCCTAACCCTAACCCTAACCCTAACCCGAACCCGAACCCTAACCCTAACCCTAACCCTAACCCGAACACTAACCCTAACCCGAACACTCACCTAACCCTAACCCTGAACCCGAACCCTAACCCTAACCCTAACCCGAACCCTAAACCGAACCCTAACCCGAACCCCAACCCTAACCTGACCTTAACCCTAACCCTAACCCTAACCAGAACCCGAACCCTAACCCTAACCCGAACCCTAAACCTAACCCCACCCTAACCCTAACCCTAATACTAACAGGAACCCTAACCCTAACCCTAACCCGAACCCTAACCCGAACCCTAACACGAACCCTAACCCTAAACCCTACCCTAACCCTAACCCGAACGCTAACCCTAACCCTAAACCGAACCCTAACCGTAACCCGAACGCTAACCCTAACGCTAACCCGAACCCTAACCCTAACCCGAACCCGAACCCTAACCCTAACCCTAAACCTAAACCGAACCCAACCCGAACCCGAACCCTAACCCTAACCCGAAACCTAAACCTAACCTTAAACCTAACCCGAAACCTAAACCTAACCTGAACCCTAACCCTAAACCTAACCCGAACCCTACCCAAAACCTAACCCTAACCCTAACCCGAACCGTAACCCTACCCCGAACCCTAACCCTAACCCTAACCCTAACCAAAACCCTAACCATAACCCGAACCCTAATCCTAACCCTAACCCTAACCCTAACACGAACCCTAACTCTAACCCGAACCCGAACCCTAACCCTAACTCTAAACCTAACCGGCACCCTAACCCTAACCCGAACCCTAACCCTAACCCTAACCCTAACCCTAACCCGAACCCTAACCCGAACCCGAAACCTAACCCTAACCCTAACCCTAACCCTAACCCTAACCCTAACCCCAACACTAACCCTAACACTAACCCTAACCCTAACCCGAACCCTAACCCTAACCCTAACCCTAACCTAACCCTAACCCGAACCCGAACCCTAACACTAACCCCTAACCCGAACCCTAACCCTAACCCGAACCCTAACCCGAACCCGAACCCTAACCCTAACACGAACCCTAACCTAACTCTAATCCGAACCCTAACCCTAACCCTAAACCTAACACTAACCCTAACACTTACCCCTAAACCTAACCCTAACCCTAACCCCAACCCTAACGCTAACACTAAACCTAACCCTAAACCGAACCCTAACCCTAACCCTAACCCTAACACTAACCCGCA
>JAVLSZ010000077.1:947500-970000 GCA_032313775.1 Urocyon cinereoargenteus | reverse complement strand
CGAACCCTAAACCTAACCCTAACCCTAACCCTAACCTAACCCTAACCCGAACCCGAACCCTAACCCCAACACGAACCATAACCCCAACCCTAACCCGAACCCGAACCCTAACCCGAACCCTAACCTTAACCTTAACCCGAACCCAAACCCTAACACGAAACCTAACCCTAACCCGAACCCGAACCCTAACCCTAACCCTAAACATAACCCGCACCCTAACCCTAACCCGAACCCGAACACTAACCCTAACCCTAACCATAAACCTAACCCTAACCCGAACCCTAAACCTAACCCAAAACCGAAACCTAACCATAACCCTAACCCTAACCCGAACCCGAACCGTAACCCTAAACCTAACCCGAACCCTAACCCTAACCCTAACCCTAACCCTAACCCGAACCGTAACCCTAAACCTAACCCGAACCCTAACCCTAACCCGAACCCTAACCCTAAGCCGAATCCGAATCCGAACCCGAACCCTAACCCTAACACGAACACTAACCCTAACCCTAACCCGAACCCTAACCCTAACCCGAACACTAACCCTAACACGAACCCGAACCCGAACCCGAACACTAACCCGAACCCTAACCCTAACCCTAACCCGAACACAAACCCTAACACGAACCCTAACCCTAACCCGAACCCTAACCCTAACCCTAACCCTAAACCTAACCCTAACCCGAACCCTAACCCGAAACCGAAACCTAACCCTAACCCTAACCCTAACTTTAACCCTAACCCCTAAACTAACCCTAACCCTAACCCGAACCCTAACCCTAACCCTAACCCAAAACCTAACCCTAACCCTAACCCTTACCCTAACCCCTAACGCTAACCCGAACCCTAAACCTAACCCGAACCGTAACCCTAACCCTAACCCGAACCCTAAACCTAACCCTAACCCTAATCCTAACTGGAACCCTAACCCGACGCTAACCCTAACCATAACCCTAACCCGAACCCTAACCCGAACTCTAACTCGACACTAACCCTAACCCGAAACCTAACCTTAACCCGAACCTGTACCCGAACCCGAACCCTAACCCGAACCCGAACCCTAACCCGAACCCTAACCCGAACCCTATCCCGAACCCTAACCCGAACCCTAACCCGAACCCTAACCCTAAACTTAACCCGAACCCTATCACTAATCCTAACTCTAACCCAAACCCTAACCCGAACCCTAACTCGAACCCAAACCGTAAAACTAACCCTAACCCTAACCCGAACCCTAACCCTAACCCTAACCCAAACCCTAACCCTAACCCTAACCCTAACCTCTAACGCTAACCCTAACCCTAAACCTAACCCGAACACTAACCCTAACCCTAACCTGAACACTAACCCCTAAACCTAACCCGAACCCTAACCCTAACCTGAAACCTAACCCGAACACTAACCCGAACCCTAACCCTAACACTAACCCTAACCCGAACCCTAAACCTAACCCTAAACCTAACCCTAACCCGAACCCGAACCCTAACCCTAACCCCTAACCCGAACCCTAACCCTAACCCGAACCCTAACCCTAACCCGAACCCTAACCCTAACCCTAACCCTAACCCGAACCCGAAACCTAATCCGAACCCTAACCCTGAACCTCATCCGAACCCTAACCCTAACCCTAACCCTAACCCTAACCCGAACCCGAAACCTAACCCTAAACCGAAACCAAACCCTAACCCAAACCCTAACCCGAACCCTAACCCTAACCCTAACCCGAACCCTAACCCGAACACTAACCCTAAACCTAACCCGAACCCTAACCCTAAACCTAATCCTACCCGAACCCTAACCCTAACCCGAACCCTAACCCTAACCCTAACACGAAACCTAACCCTAACCCTAAACCGAACCCTAACCCTAACCCGAACCCTAACCCGGAGTCTAACTCGACCCTAACCCTAACCCCTAACCCTTACCCTAACCCGAAACCTAACCCTAACCTGAACCCGTACCCGAACCCGAACCCTAACCCGAACCCGAATCCTAACCCGAACCCTAACCCGAACCCTAACACGAACCCTAACCCGAACCCTAACCCTAAGCCTAACCCGAACCCTAACCCTAATCCTAACTCTAACCCAAACCCTAACCCGAACCCTAACTCGAACCCAAACACTAACCCGAACCCTAACCCGAAACCTAACCCTAACCCTAAACCTAACCCGAACCCGAACCCTAACCCTAAAGCTAACCCAAATCCTAACCCTAACCCGAACCCTCACCCTAACCCTAACCCCGAACTCGAACCCGAACCCTAACCCTAACCCTAACCCCAACCCTAACCCGAACCCTAAACCGAACCCAAACCCGAACCCTATCTCTAACCTTAACCCGAACCCTAACCCAAACCCGAACCCTAACCCGAACCTGAAACCTAACCCTAACCCGAACTCGAACCAGAACCCTAACCCTAACCCTAACCCTAACCCGAACCCTAACCGGAAACCTAACTCTTACCCGAACCCTAAACTGAACCCTAACCCGAACCCTAACCCTAAACCTAACCCTAACCCTAACCCTAACCCGAACACTAACCCTAACCCTAACCCTAACCCTAACCCGAACCCTAACCCTAACCCTAACCCGAACCCTAACCCTAACCCTAACCCTAACCCTCAACCGTACCCTAACCCGAACTCTAACTCGGCCCTAACCCTAACTCCTAACCCTAACCCAAAACCTCACCCTAACCCGAACCCGTACACGAACCCTAACCCTAAACCGAACACTCACCCTAACCCTAACCCCGAACCCGAAACCTAACTCTAACCCTAACCCGAACCCTAACCCGAACCCTAACCCGAACCCCAACCCTAACCATAACCCAAACCCGAACCCGAACCCTAACCCTAAACCGAACCCTAACCCTAACCCCACCCTAACCCTAACCCTAACCCTAACCGGAACCCTAACCTTAACCCTAACCCGACCCCTAACCCGAACCCTAACACGAACCCTAACCCTAACCCTAACCCTAACCCTAACCCTAACCCGATCCCTAAACGTAACCCGAACCCTAACCCTAACCCTAACCCGAAACCTAACCCTAAACCGAACCCGAACCCTAACCCTAACCCGAAACCTAAACCGAACCCAACGCTAACCCGAACCCTAACCCTAACCCGAAACCTAACCCTAACTCTCAACGTAACCCGAAACCTAAACCTAACCCGAACCCTAACCCTAAACCTAACCCGAACCCTAACCCGAACCCTAACCCTAACCCTAACCCTAACCCGTACCCTAACCCTAACACGAACCCTAACCCTAAGCCTAACCCGAACCCTAACCCTAACCCTAACCCTAAACCAAACCCTAACCGTAACCCAAACAATAACCCTAACCCTAACCCTAACCCGAACCCTAACCCGGACCCTAACCCTAAACCTAACCTGAACAATAACCCCTAACCCTAACCCGAACCCGAAACCTAACCCGTACCCTAACCCTAACCCTAACACGAACCCTAACCCTAAACCTAACCCTAAACCTAACCCGAACCCTAACCCTAAACCGAACCCTAATCCTAACCCGAAACCTAAACCGAACCCAACCCTAACCCGAACCCTAACCCTAACCCGAAACCTAACCCTAACCCTAAACCTAACCCGAAACCTAAACCTAACACGAACCCTAACCCTAAACCTAACCAGACCCCTAACCCGAACCCTAACCCTAACCCTAACCCGAACCCTAACCCTAAACCTAACCCGAACCCTAACCCTAACTCTAACCCAAACCCTAACCGTAACCCAAACAATAACCCTAACCCTAACCCTAACCCTAACCCGAACCCTAATCCTAACCCTAACCCGAACAGTAACCCGGACCCTAACCCTAACCCTAACCTGAACACTAACCCCTAACCCTAACCCGAAACCGAACCCTAACACGTACCCTAACCCTACCCTAACCCGAAACCTAACCCTAACCCTAACCCTAACCCTAACCCTAACCCTAACTCTAACCCTAAACCTAAACCTAACCCTAACCCGAACCCGAACCCTAACCCTAACCCGAACCCTAACCCTAACCCTAAACCTAACCCGCGCCCTAACCCTAACACGAACCCGAACACTAACCCTAACCGTAACCCTGAACCTAACCCTAACCCGAACCCTAACCCTAACCCAAAACCGAAACCTAACCCTAACCCTAACACTAACCCTAACCCCAACCCTAAACCTAACACTACCCCTAACGCTAACCCGAACCCTAACCCTAACCCTAACCCTAACCCTAAACCTAACCCTAACCCGAACCCGAACCCTAACACTAACCCGAACCCGAACCCTAACCCTAACCCGAACCCTAACCCTAAACCGAAACCTAACCCTACCCGAAACCTAAACCTAACCTGAACCCGAACACGAACCCGAAACCTAACCCTAACCCTAACCCGAACCCTAACCCTAACCCGAACCCTAAACCTAACCCTAACCCGAACCCTAACCCTAACCCTAAACCGAACCCTAACCCTAACCCGAACCTTAACACTAACCCGAACCCGAACCAGAACCCTAACCCTAACCCGAACCCTAACCCTAATCCTAACCCTAAGCCGAACCCTAACCCAAACCCGAACCCTAACCCGAACCCGAAACCTAAACATAACCCGACCCCGAACCCTAACCCTAACCCGAACCCTAACCCTAACCCGAAACCTAACCCTATCACTAATCCGAAACCTAACCCTAACCCGAACCCTAACCCTAAACAGAACCCGAACCCTAATCCGAACCCGAAACCTAACAATAACCCTAACCCTAACCCGAACCCTAACCCTAAACCTAACCCTAACCCGAACCCTAACACGAACCCTAACCCTAACCCTAACCCTAACCCGAACCCTAACCCTAACCCTAACCCTAACCCGAACCCTAACCCTAAATCTAACCCTAACCCGAACCCTAACCCTAACCCGAACCCGAACTCTAACCCTAACCCTAACCCTAACCCTAACCGTAACCCTAACCCCTAACCCTAACCCTAACCCTAACCCGAACCCTATCCTTAACCCTAAACCTAACCCTAACCCGAACCCGAACCCTAACCCGAACCCGAAAACTAACCCGAACCCTAACCCGAACCCGAACACTAAACCTAACCCTAACCCGAACCCTAACTCGAACCCTAACTCTAACCCCAACCCGAACCCTAACCCTAACCCTAAACCGAACCCTAAACCTAACCCAAACCCTAACCCTAAACCGAACCCGAACCCTAAACCGAACCCGAACCCTAACCCTAACCCTAACCCTACCCCGAACACTAACCCTAACCCTAACCCTAACACCAACCCTAACCCAAACCCTAACCCGAAACCTAACCCGAACCCTAACCCCTAACCCTAACCCGCACCCTAACCCTAACCCGAACCCTAACCCGAAACCGAACCCTAACCCTAAACCTAACCCTAACCCGAACCTTAACCCGAACCCTAACCCTAACACGAACCCTAACCATAACCCTAACCCTAACCCGAAAACTAACCCTAACCCGATCCCTTACCCTCACCCTAACCCTAACCCTAACCCGAACCCTAACCCTAACCCTAACCTAACCCTAATCGGAACCCTAACCCTAACCCTAACACTAACCCTAACACCAATCCCTAACCCTAACCCGAAACCTAACACTAAGCCTAACCCGAATTCGAACACTAACCCCTAAACCTAACCGGAACCCGAACCCTAAACCTAACCATAACCCTAACCCTAACCTAACCCTAACCCGAACCCGAACCCTAACCCCAACCCGAACCATAACCCCAACCCTAACCCGAACCCGAACCCTAACCCGAACCCTAACCTTAACCTTAACCCGAACCCAAACCCTAACACGAAACCTAACCCTAACCCGAACCCGAACCCTAACCTTAACCCTAAACATAACCCGCCCCCTAACCCTAACCCGAACCCGAACACTAACCCTAACCCTAACCATAAACCTAACCCTAACCCGAACCCTAAACCTAAACCAAAACCGAAACCTAACCATAACCCTAACCCTAACCCTAACCCGAACCGTAACCCTAAACCTAACCCGAACCCTAACCCTAACCCTAACCCTAACCCTAACCCGAACCGTAACCCTAAACCTAACCCAACCCTAACCCTAACCCGAACCCTAACCCTAAGCCGAATCCGAATCCGAACCCGAACCCTAACCCTAACACGAACACTAACCCTAACCCTAACCCGAACCCTAACCCGAACCCTAACCCTAACCCGAATCCGAACCCTAACCCTAACCCCTAAACCAAACCCTAACCCGAACCCGAACCCTAACCCTAACCCTAACACCTAACCCTAACCCTAACCCAAACTCTAACCCGAACCCTAACCCTAACCCTAACCCTAACCCTAACCCGAACCCGAACCCTAACCCGAAACCCACCCCTAACCCTAATCCGAACCCTAACCCTAACCGTAACCCTAACCCTAACCCGAACCCGAAACCTAACCCTAACCCTACCCCGAACCCGAACCCTAACCCTAACCCTAACCCGAACCCTAACCCTAACCCGAAACCTAACCCTAAACCTAAACCGAAACTAAACCCTAACCCTAACCCGAACCCTAACACTAACCCGAACCCGAACCCTAACCCTAACCCGAACCCTAACCCTAACCCGAACCCGAACCCTAACCCAAACCCGAAAACTAACCCGAACCCGAACCCTAACCCTAACCCTAACCCTAACCCTAACACTAACGCGAACCCTAACCCTAACCCTAACCGGAACCCTAACCCTAACCATAACCCTAACCCTAACCCTAAACCGAACCCGAACATTACCCTAAACCCTAACCCTAACCCTAACCCGAACTCGAACCCAAACCCTAACCCTAACACCTAACCCTAACCCTAACCCAAACCCTAACCCGAACCCTAACCCTAACCCTAACCCTAACCCTAACCCGAACCCGAACCCTAACCCGAACCCTACCCCTATCGCTAATCCGAACCCTAACCCTAAACGTAACCCTAACCCTAACCCGAAACCGAAACCTAACACTAACCCTAACCCGAACCCGAACCCTTAAAATAACCCGAACCCTAACCCTAACCCGAACCCTAACCCTAACCCGAAACCTAACCCTAACCCTAACCCGAACCCGAACCCGAACCCTAAACCTAACCCTAACCCGAACCCTAACCCTAACACGAACCCTAACCCTAAACCTAACCCGAAACTTAACCCTAACCCTAACCCGAAACCTAACCCTAACCCGAACCCTAACGATAACCCGAACCTGAACCCGAACCCTTACCCTAACCCGAACCCTAAACCTAACCCTAACCCGAACCCTAACCCAAACCCGAACCCTAACCCGAACCCGAACCCTAACCCTAACCCGAACCCGAACCCTAAACCTAACCCTAACCCTAACCCTAACCCCTAACCCTAACCCGAACCCGAACCCGAACCCTAACCCTAACCCGAACCCGAACCAAACCATAACCCTAACCCGAACCCCAACCTTAACCCGAACCCTAACCCTAACCCTATCCCGAACCCTAACCGGAACCCTAAACCTAACCCTAACCCGAACCCTAACCCTAACCCTAAACCTAACCCTAACCCTAACCCTAACCCTAACCCGAACCCTAACCCTAACCCGAACCCGAACCCTAACCCTAACACTAAACCTAACCCTAACCCTATTCCGAACCCTAACGCTAACCCGAATCCTAACCCTAACCCTAACCCGAACCCTAACCCGAACCCTAACCCTAACCCTAACCCGAACCCTAACTCCTAACCCGAACCCGAACCCGAACCCGAACCCTAACCCGACCCCGAACCCGAACCAAACCATAACCCTAACCCGAACCCGAACCCTAACCCGAACCCTTACCCTAACCCTAACCCGAACCCTAACCCTAACCCGAACCCGAACCCTAACCCGAACCCTAACCCGAACCCTAACCCGAACACTAACCCGAACCCTAACCCTAACCCTAACCCGAACCCTAACCCGAACTCTTACTCGACCCTAACTAAACCCTAACCCTAACCCTAACCCGAAACCTAACCCTAACCCTAAACCGAACCCTAACCCGAACCCTAATCCTAACCCTAACCCGAACCCTAACCCTAACCCTAACTCTAACCCAAACCCTAACCCGAACCCGAACTCGAACCCAAACCCTAACCCGAACCCTAACTCGAACCCAAACCCTAACCCGAACCCTAACACGAACCCTAACCCTAACCCCTACCCTAACCCGAACCCTAACCCTAACCCTAACCCGAACCCTAACCCTAACCCAAACCCTGAACCTAACCCTAACCTCGAACCCGAACCCTAACACTAACCCTAACCCTAACCCGAACCATAACCCTAACCCGAACCCTAACCCTAACCCGACTCTAACCGTAACCCTAACCCTAACCGGAACCCTAACCCTAACCCTAACCCGACCCCTAAACCGAACCCTAACACGAACCCTAAACCTAAACCTAACACTTACCCTAACCCTAACACTAACCCCTTCCCTAACCCGATTCCTAACCCTAACCCGAACCCTAACCCTAACCCTAACCATAACCCTAACCCTAACCCGAATCCGAACCCTAACCCTAACCCCTAAACCTAACCCTAACCCGAACCCGAACCCTAACCCTAACCCTAACACCTAACACTAACCCTAATCCAAACTCTAACCCGAACCCTAACCCTAACCCTAACCCTAACCCTAACCCGAACCCGAACCCTAACCCGAAACCCACCCCTAACCCTACTCCGAACCCTAACCCTAACCGTAAACCTAACCCTAACCCGAACCCGAAACCTAAACCTAACCCTACCCCGAACCCGAACCCTAACCCTAACCCGAACCCGAAACCTAACCCTAACCCTACCACGAACCCGAAACCTAACCCTAAACCTAACTCGAACCCTAACCCTAACCCGAACCCTTACCCTAAACCTAAACCGAAACTAAACACTAACCCTAACGCGAACCCTAACACTAACCCGAACCCGAACCCTAACCCTAACCCGAACCCTAACCCTAACCCGAACCCGAACCCTAACCCAAACCCGAACACTAACCCGAACCCGAACCCTAACCCTAACCCTAACCCTAACCCTAACCCTAACACTTACGCGAACCCTAACCCTAACCCTAACCGGAACCCTAACCCTAACCATAACCCTAACCCTAACCCTAAACCGAACCCGAACATTACCCTAAACCCTAACCCTAACCCTAACCCGAACTCGAACCCAAACCCTAACCCTAACACCTAACCCTAACCCTAACCCAAACCCTAACCCGAACCCTAACCCTAACCCTAACCCTACACTAACCCGAACCCGAACCCTAACCCGAACCCTACCCCTATCGCGAATCCGAAACCTAACCCTAACCGTAACCCTAACCCTAACCCGAAACCGAAACCTAACCCTAACCCTAACCCGAACCCGAACCCTTAAAATAACCCGAACCCTAAACCTAACCCTAACCCGAACCCAAACCCTAACACGAACCCTAACCCTAACCCGAACCCGAACCCTAACCCTAAATCTAAACCTAACCGGCACCCTAACCCTAACCCGAACCCTAACCCTAACCCTAACCCTAACCCTAACCCTAACCCAAACCCTAACCCGAACCCTAACTCGAACCCAAAACCTAACCCGAACCCTAACCCGAACCCTAACCCTAACCCTAAACCTAACCCGAACCCGAACCTTAACCCTAACCCGAACCCTAACCCAAACCCTAACCTGAACCCTGACCCTAACCCTAACCCCGAACCCGAACCCTAACCCTAACCCTAACCGTAACCCGAACCATAACCCTAACCCGAACCCTAACACTAACCCGACCCTAACCCTAACCGTAACCCTAACCGGAACCCTAACCCTGACACTTACCCGACCCCTAACCCTAACCCGAACCCGAACCCGAACCCTAAACCTAACCCTAACCCTAACCCTAACCCCTAACCCTAACCCGAACCCGAACCCGAACCCTAACCCTAACCCGAACCCGAACCAAACCATAACCCTAACCCGAACCCCAACCCTAACCCGAACCCTAACCCTAACCTTATCCCGAACCCTAACCGGAACCCTAAACCTAACCCTAACCCGAACCCTAACCCTAACCCTAAACCTAACCCTAACCCTAACCCTAACCCGAACCCTAACCCTAACCCGAACCCGAACCCTAACCCGAACCCTAACCCTAACCCTAACCCGAACCCGAACCCGAACCCGAACCCTAACCCGACCCCGAACCCGAACCAAACCATAACCCTAACCCGAACCCGAACCCTAACCCGAACCCTTACCCTAACCCTAACCCGAACCCTAACCCTAACCCGAACCCGAACCCTAACCCGAACCCTAACCCAAACCCTAACCCGAACACTAACCCGAACCCTAACCCTAACCCTAACCCGAACCCTAACCCGAACTCTAACTCGACCCTAACACTAACCCCTAACCCTAACCCTAACCCGAAACCTAACCCTAACCCTAACCCGAACCCTAACCCGAACCCTAATCCTAACCCTAACCCGAACCCTAACCCTAACCCTAACTCTAACCCAAACCCTAACCCGAACCCTAACTCGAACCCAAACCCTAACCCGAACCCTAACCCGAACCCTAACCCTAACCCTAACCCTAACCCGAACCCTAACCCTAACCCTAACCCGAACCCTAACCCTAACCCAAACCCTGAACCTAACCCTAACCTCGAACCCGAACCCTAACCCTAACCCTAACCCTAACCCGAACCATAACCCTAACCCGAACCCTAACCCTAACCCGACTCTAACCCTAACCCTAACCCTAACCGGAACCCTAACCCTAACCCTAACCCGACCCCTAAACCGAACCCTAACACGAACCCTAAACCTAAACCTAACACTTACCCTAACCCTAACAGTAACCCCTATCCCTAACCCGATACCTAACCCTAACCCGAACCCTAACCCTAACCCTAACCATAACCCTAACCCTAACCCGAATCCGAACCCTAACCCTAACCCCTAAACCTAACCCTAACCCGAACCCGAACCCTAACCCTAAACTTAACACCTAACCCTAACCCTAACCCAAACTCTAACCCGAACCCTAACCCTAACCCTAACCCTAACCCTAACCCGAACTCGAACCCTAACCCGAAACCCACCCCTAACCCTACTCCGAACCCTAACCCTAACCGTAAACCTAACCCTAACCCGAACACGAAACCTAAACCTAACCCTACCCCGAACCCGAACCCTAACCCTAACCCTAACCCGAACCCTAACCCTAACCCGAACCCTAACCTTAAACCTAAACCGAAACTAAACCCTAACCCTAACCCGAACCCTAACACTAACCCGAACCCGAACCCTAACCCTAACCCGAACCCTAACCCTAACCCGAACCCGAACCCTAACCCAAACCCGAACACTAACCCGAACCCGAACCCTAACCCTAACCCTAACACTAACCCTAACACTAACGCGAACCCTAACCCTAACCCTAACCGGAACCCTAACCCTAACCATAACCCTAACCCTAACCCTAAACCGAACCCGAACATTACCCTAAACCCTAGCCCTAACCCTAACCCGAACTCGAACCCAAACCCTAACCCTAACACCTAACCCTAACCCTAACCCAAACCCTAACCCGAACCCTAACCCTAACCCTAACCCTAACACTAACCCGAACCCGAACCCTAACCCGTACCCTACACCTATCGCTAATCCGAACCCTAACCCTAACCGTAACCCTAACCCTAACCCGAAACCGAAACCTAACCCTAACCCTAACCCGAACCCGAACCCTTAAAATAACCCGAACCCTAACCCTAACCCGAACCCTAACCCTAACCCGAAACCTAACCCTAACCCTAACCCGAACCCGAACCCGAACCCTAAACCTAACCCTAACCCGAACCCTAACCCTAACACGAACCCAAACCCTAAACCTAACCCGAAACTTAACCCTAACCCTAACCCGAAACCTAACCCTAACCCGAACCCTAACGATAACCCGAACCTGAACCCGAACCCTTACCCTAACCCGAACCCTAAACCTAACCCTAACCCGAACCCTAACCCAAACCCGAAACCTAACCCGAACCCGAACCCTATCCCTAACCCGAACCCGAACCCTAAACCTAATCCTAACCCTAACCCTAACCCCTAACCCTAACCCGAACCCGAACCCGAACCCAAAACCCTACCCCGAACCCGAACCAAACCATAACCCTAAACCGAACCCCAACCCTAAACCGAACCCTAACCTTAACCCTAACCCGAACCGTAACCCGAACCCTAACCCGAACCCTAACCCGAACCCTAAACCGAACCCTAACCCTAATCCTAACCCGAACACTAACCCTAACCCGAACCCGAAACCTAACACTAACCCTAACCCTAAACCTAACCCGAACTCTAACCCTAACCCTAACCCTAACCTGAACCCTAACACGAACTCTAACACGACCCTAACACTAACCCCTTACCCTACTCCTAACCCAAAACCTAACCCTAACCCGAACCCGAACCCTAACCCGAACCCTAACGCGAACCCTAACCCGACCCCTAACCCGAACCCTAACCCGAACCCTAACTCTAACCCTAACCCGAACCCTAAGCCTAACCCTAACTCTAACCCAAAAGCTAACCCGAACCCTAACTCGAACCCAAACCCTAACCCGAACCCTAACCCGAACCCTAACCCTAACCCTAACCCTAACCCGAACCCGAACCCTAACCCTAACCCTAACCCGAAACCTAACCCTAACCCGAACCCTCACCCTAACACTAACCCCGAACCCGAACCCTAAACCCTAACCCTAACCCTAACCCGAACCCTAACCCGAACCAAAAACCGAACCCCAACCCTAACCCGAACCCGAAACCGAACCCTAACCCTAACCCGAACCCTAACCCTAACCCGACCCTAACCCTAAACCTAATCCTAACCGGAACCCTAACCCTAACCCTAACCCGACCCCTAACCCGAACCCTAACACGAACCCTAACCCTAACCCTAACCCTAACCCGAACCCTAACCCGAACCCTAACCCTAACCGTAACCCTAACCCTAACCCGAACCCGAACCCTAAACCTAACCCTAACCCGAAACCTAACCCTAACCCGAACCCTCACCCTAACACTAACCCCGAACCCGAACCCTAACCCTAAACCTAACCTTAACCAGAAACCTAACCCGAACCCAAAACCGAACCCCAACCCTAACCCTAACCCGAACCCGAAACCGAACCCTAACCCTAACCCGAACCCTAACCCTAACCCGACCCTAACCCTAAACCTAATCCTAACCGGAACCCTAACCCTAACCCTAACCCGACCCCTAACCCGAACCCTAACACGAATCCTAACCCTAACCCTAACCCTAACCCTAACCCTAACCCGAAACCTAACCCTAACCCTAACCCGAACCCTAACCCTAACCCGAACCCGAACCCTAACCCTAACCAGAAACCTAAACCGAACCCAACACTAACCCGAAACCTAACCCTAACCCGAAACTTAACCCTAACCCTAAACTTAACCCGAAACCTAAACCTAAACCGAACCCTAACCCTAAACCTAACCCGAACCCTAACCCGAAACCTAACCCTAACCCTAACACCAACGCTAACCCTAACCCGAACCCTAACCCTAAACCTAACCCGAACCCTGACCCTAAACCTAACCCAAAACCTAACCGTAACCCGAACCCTAACCCTAACCCTAAACCTAACCCTAACCCGAACCCTAACACTAACCCTATCCCAAACCCTAACCCGAACCCTAACCCTAACCCTAACCTGAACACTAAACCCTAACCCTAACCCGAACCCGAACCCTAACCCGAACCCTAACCCTAAACCTAACCCGAACCCGAAATGAACCCTATCCCGAACCCGAACCCTAACCCTAACCCTAACCCTAACCCGAACCCTAACCCTAATCCTAACTCTAACCCTAAACCTAACCCTAACCCGAACCCTAACCCTAACCCGAACCCTAACCCGAACCCTAACCCTAAACCTAAACCTAACCCTAACCCTAAACCTAACCCGAACCCGAACCCTAACCCTAACCCTAACCCGAACCCTAACCCTAACCCGACCCTAACCCTAAACCTAATCCTAACCGGAACCCTAACCCTAACCCTAACCCGACCCCTAACCCGAACCCTAACACGAATCCTAACCCTAACCCTAACCCTAACCCGAACCCTAACCCTAACCCTAACCCGAACCCTAACCCTAACCCGAACCCGAACCCTAACCCTAACCAGAAACCTAAACCGAACCCAACACTAACCCGAACCCTAACCCTAACCCGAAACTTAACCCTAACCCTAAACTTAACCCGAAACCTAAACCTAAACCGAACCCTAACCCTAAACTTAACCCGAACCCTAACCCGAAACGTAACCCTAACCCTAACACCAACGCTAACCCTAACCCGAACCCTAACCCTAAACCTAACCCGAACCCTGACCCTAAACCTAACCCAAACCCTAACCGTAACCCGAACCCTAACCCTAACCCTAAACCTAACCCTAACCCGAACCCTAACACTAACCCTATCCCAAACCCTAACCCGAACCCTAACCCTAACCCTAACCTGAACACTAAACCCTAACCCTAAACCGAACCCGAACCCTAACCCGAACCCTAACCCTAAACCTAACCCGAACCCGAAATGAACCCTATCCCGAACCCGAACCCTAACCCTAACCCTAACCCTAACCCTAACCCTAACCCGAACCCTAACCCTAATCCTAACTCTAACCCTAAACCTAACCCTAACCCGAACTCCAACCCTAACCCGAACCCGAAACCTAACCCTAACCCTAACCCTAACCCTAACCCTAACCCTAACCCCAACACTAACCCTAACACTAACCCTAACCCTAACCCGAACCCTAACCCTAACCCTAACCCTAACCTAACCCTAACCCGAACCCGAACCCTAACACTAACCCCTAACCCGAACCCTAACCCTAACACGAACCCTAACCCGAACCCGAACCCTAACCCTAACACGAACCCTAACCTAACCCTAATCTGAACCCTAACCCTAACCCTAAACCTAACACTAACCCTAACACTAACCCCTAAACCTAACCCTAAACCTAACCCCAACCCTAACGCTAACACTAAACCTAACCCTAAAACGAACCCTAACCCTAACCCTAACCCTAACCCGCACCCGAACCCTAACCCTAACCCCTAACGCGAACCCTAACCGTAACACGAACCCTAACCCTAACCCTAATCCGAAACCTAACCCTGACCCTAACCCTAACCGTAACCCGAAACCTAACCCTAACCCGAACCCTAACAATAACCCTAACCCTAAACCGAACCCTAACCCTAACCCTAACCCGAAGCCTAACCCGAACCCTGACCCTAACCCTAACCCGAACCCTAACCCTAATCCGAAACCTACCCCTAACCCTAATCCGAACCCTAACCTTAACCCGAACCCGAACCCTAAACCTAACCCTAACCCGAACCCGAAACCTAACCCTAAACCGAACCCTAACCCTAACCCTAACCCTAACCCTAACCTGAAACATAACACTAACCCTAATCCGAACCCGAACCCGAACCCTAACCGTAACCCTAACCCGAACCCTAACCCTAACCCGAACCCTAGCACTAAACCTAACACGAAACCTAACCCTAACCCTAACCCAAACCCTAACCCTAACCCTAACCCTAACCCGAACCCGAACCCCAACCCTAACCCTAACCCGAACCCTAACCCAAACCCGAACCCTAACACAACCCGAACCCTAACCCTAACCCGAACCCGAACCATAACCCTACCGAACCCGAACCCTAAACCTAACCCTAACCCTAACCCTAACCCGAACCCTAACCCTATCCCTAACCCTAACCCCAACCCTAACCCGAAACCTAACCCGAACCCTAACCCGAACCCTAACACCTAACACTAACCCGAACCCTAACCCCAACCCTAAACCGAAACCTAACCCGAACCCTAACCCGAACCCTAACCCCTAACCCTAACCCGAACCCTAACCCTAACCCGAACCCTAATCCTAACCCTAAACCAAACCCTAACCCTAACCCTAACACTAACCCTAAACCCTAACCCTAAACCGAACCCTAAACCTCACCCGAACCGTAACCCTAACCCTATCCCGAACCCTAACTCTAACCCTAACTCGAACCCTAACCCGAACCCTAACCCGAACTCTAACTCGACCCTAAACCTAACACCTAAACCTAACCCGAAACCTAACCCTAACCCGAACCCGTACCCATACCCGAACCCTAACTCGAACCCGAAACCTAACCCGAACCCTAACCCGAACCCTAACCCGAATCCTAACCCGAACCCTAACCCTAAACATAACCCGAACCCTAACACTAATCCTAACTCTAACCCAAACCCTAACCCGAACCCTAACTCGAACCCAAACCCTAACCCGAACCCTAACCCGAAACCTAACCCTAACCCTAACCCTAACCCGAACCCGAACCCTAACCCTAACCCTAACCCTAACCCGAACCCTAACCCTATCCTAACTCTAACCCTAAAGCTAACCCTAACCAAACCCTAACCCTAACCCGAACCCTAACCCGAACCCTAACCCTAAACCTTACCCTAACCCGAACCCTAACCCTAACCCGAACCCGAACCCTAACCCGAACCCTAACCCGAACCCTAATCCGAACCCTATCTCTAACCCTAATGCTAACCCTAACCATAACTCGAACCCTAACCCTAACCCGAACCCGAACCCTAACCCTAACCCTTACCCTAACCCGAACCTTAACCCGAACCCTAACCCTAACCCGAACCCTAAACCTAACACGAACCCGAAACCTAACCCCTAACCCTAACCCGAACCCGAACCCTAAACCTAAACCTAACCCTAACCCTAAACCTAACCCGAACCCGAAACCTAACCCTAACCCGAACACTAACCTAACCCTAACCCGAACCCGAACACTAACCCGAACCCTAACCCTAACCCTAACCCGAACCCAAACCCTAACACGAACCCTAACCCTAACCCGAACCCGAACCCTAACCCTAACTCTAAACCTAACCAGCACCCTAACCCTAACCCGAAACCTAACCCTAACCCTAACCCTAACCCTAACCCGAACCCTAACCCGAACCCGAAACCTAACCCTAACCCTTACCCTAACCCTAACCCTAACCCTAACCCTAACCCCAACACTAACCCTAACACTAACCCTAACCCTAACCCGAACCCTAACCCTAACCCTAACCCTAACCTAACCCTAACCCGACCCCGAACCCTAACACTAACCCCTAACCCGAACCCTAACCCTAACACGAACCCTAACCCGAACCGGAACCCTAACCCTAACACGAACCCTAACCTAACCCTAATCTGAACCCTAACCCTAACCCTAAACCTAACACTAACCCTAACACTAACCCCTAAACCTAACCCTAAACCTAACCCCAACCCTAACGCTAACACTAAACCTAACCCTAAACCGAACTCTAACCCTAACCCTAACCCTAACCCGCACCCGAACCCTAACCCTAACCCCTAACGCGAACCCTAACCGTAACACGAACCCTAACCCTAACCCTAATCCGAAACCTAACCCTGACCCTAACCCTAACCCCAACCCGAAACCTAATCCTAACCCGAACCCTAACAATAACCCTAACCCTAAACCGAACCCTAACCCTAACCCTAACCCGAAGCCTAACCCGAACCCTGACCCTAACCCTAACCCGAACCCTAACCCTAACCCGAAACCTACCCCTAACCCTAATCCGAACCCTAACCCTAACCCGAACCCGAACCCTAA
Source organism: Urocyon cinereoargenteus (assembly GCA_032313775.1). NCBI lineage: Eukaryota > Metazoa > Chordata > Mammalia > Carnivora > Canidae > Urocyon > Urocyon cinereoargenteus. Next base: position 952,171 of record JAVLSZ010000077.1, on the reverse strand, counting down.
ACCTAACCCTAACCCGAACCCTAACCCAAACCCTAACCCTAACCCGAACCCTAACCCTAACCCTAACCCTAACCCGAACCCTAACCCAAACCCGAACCCTAACCCGAACCCGAACCCTAACCCTAACACGAACCCTAACCCTAACCCTAATCCGAAACCTAACCCTGACCCTAACCCTAACCCCAACCCGAAACCTAATCCTAACCCGAACCCTAACAATAACCCTAACCCTAAACCGAACCCTAACCCTAACCCTAACCCGAAGCCTAACCCGAACCCTGACCCTAACCCTAACCCGAACCCTAACCCTAACACGAAACCTACCCCTAACCCTAATCCGAACCCTAACCCTAACCCGAACCCGAACCCTAAACCTAACCCTAACCCGAACCCTAACCCAAACCCTAAACCTAACCCGAACCCTAACCCTAACCCTAACCCTAACCCGAACCCTAACCCAAACCCGAACCCTAACCCGAACCCGAACCCTAACCCTAACACGAACCCGAACCATAACCCTAAACCGAACCCGAAACCTAACCCTAACCCTAACCCTAACCCGAACCCTAACCCTAACCCTAACCCTAACCCCAACCCTAACCCGAAACCTAACCCGAACCCTAACCCGAACCCTAACCCCTAACCCTAACCCGAACCCTAACCCCAACCCTAAACCGAAACCTAACCCGAACCCTAACCCGAACCCTAACCCCTAACCCTAACCCGAACCCTAACCCTAACCCGAACCCTAATCCTAACCCTAACCCAAACCCTAACCCTAACCCTAACACTAACCCTAATCCCTAACCCTAAACCGAACCCTAAACCTAACCCGAACCGTAAACCTAACCCTATCCCGAACCCTAACTCTAACCCTAACTCGAACCCTAACCCGAACCCTAACCCGAACTCTAACTCGACCCTAACCCTAACCCCTAAACCTAACCCGAAACCTAACGCTAACCCGAACCCGTACCCATACCCGAACCCTAACCCGATTCCGAACCCTAACCCGAACCCTAACCCGAACCCTAACCCGAATCCTAACCCGAACCCTAACCCTAAACATAACCCGAACCCTAAACTAATCCTAACACTAACCCAAACCCTAACCCGAACCCTAACTCGAACCCAAACCCTAACCCGAACCCGAACCCTAACCCTAACTCTAACACTAACCCTAACCCTAACACGAACCCTAAACCCTAACCCGAACCCTAACCCTAACCCGAACCCGAACCCTAACCCGAACCCTAACCCGAACCCTAACCCGAACCCTAACCCGAACCCTAACCCTATCCCTAACCCGAACCCTAACCCGAACTCTAACTCGACCCTAACACTAACCCCTAACCCTAACCCTAACCCGAAACCTAACCCTAACCCTAAACCGAACCCTAACCCGAACCCTAATCCTAACCCTAACCCGAACCCTAACCCTAACCCTAATCCGAAACCTAACCCTGACCTAACTCTAACCCAAACCCTAACCCGAACCCTAACTCGAACCCAAACCCTAACCCGAACCCTAACCCGAACCCTAAACCTAACCCTAACCCTAACCCGAACCCTAACCCTAACCCTAACCCGAACCCTAACCCTAACCCAAAATCTGAACCTAACCCTAACCTCGAACCCGAACCCTAACCCTAACCCTAACCCGATCCCTAACCCTAACCCTAATCCGAAACCTAACCCTGACCTAACTCTAACCCAAACCCTAACCCGAACCCTAACTCGAACCCAAACCCTAACCCGAACCCTAACCCGAACCCTAAACCTAACCCTAACCCTAACCCGAACCCTAACCCTAACCCTAACCCGAACCCTAACCCTAACCCAAAACCTGAACCTAACCCTAACCTCGAACCCGAACCCTAACCCTAACCCTAACCCTAACCCGAACAATAACCCTAACCCGAACCCTAACCCGAACCCGAACACGAACCCTAACCCTAACCCTAACCCTAACACTAACCCGAACACTAACCCTAACCCTAACCCGAACCCTAACCCTAACCATAACCCTAACCCTAACCCGAATCCGAACCCTAACCCTAACCCCTAAACCTAACCCTAACCCGAACCCGAACCCTAACCCTAACCCTAACAACTAACCCTAACCCTAACCCAAACTCTAACCCGAACCCTAAACCTAACCCTAACCCTAACCCGAACCCGAACCTGAACCCTAACCCGAAACCCACCCCTAACCCTAATCCGAACCCTAACCCTAACCGTAACCCTAACCCTAACCCGAACCCGAAACCTAACCCTAACCCTACCCCGAACCCGAACCCTAACCCTAACCCTAACTCGAACCCTAACCCTAACCCGAACCCTTACCCTAAACCTAAACCGAAACTAAACCCTAACCCTAACGCGAACCCTAACACTAACCCGAACCCGAACCCTAACCCTAACCCGAACCCTAACCCTAACCCGAACCCGAACCCTAACCCAAACCCGACACTAACCCGAACCCGAACCCGAACCCTAACCCTAACCCTAACCCTAACCCTAACACTTACGCGAACCCTAACCCTAACCCTAACCGGAACCCTAACCCTAACCATAACCCTAACCCTAACCCTAAACCGAACCCGAACATTACCCTAAACCCTAACCCTAACCCTAACCCGCACTCGAACCCAAACCCTAACCCTAACACCTAACCCTAACCCTAACCCAAACCCTAACCCGAACCCTAAACCTAACCCTAACCCTAACCCGAACCCGAACCCTAACCCGAACCCTACCCCTATCACTAATCCGAACCCTAACCCTAACCGTAACCTTAACCCTAACCCGAAACCGAAACCTAACCCTAACACTAACCCGAACCCGAACCCTTAAAATAACCCGAACCCTAACCCTAACCCGAACCCTAACCCTAACCCGAACCCTAACCCTAACCCTAACCCGAACCCGTACCCGAACCCTAAACCTAAACCTAACCCGAACCCTAACCCTAACCCGAAACCTAACCCTAACCCTAACCCGAACCCGTACCCGAACCCTAAACCTAACCCTAACCCGAACCCGAACCCTAACCCGAACCCTACCCCTATCACTAATCCGAACCCTAACCCTAACCGTAACCCTAACCCTAACCCTAAAACCGAAACATAACCCTAACACTAACCCGAACCCGAACCCTTAAAATACCCCGAACCCTAACCCTAACCCGAACCCTAACCCTAACCCGAACCCTAACCCTAACCCTAACCCAAACCCGTACCCGAACCCTAAACCTAACCCTAACCCGAAACCTAACCCTAACCCGAACCCTAACGATAACCCGAACCTGAACCCGAACCCTTACCCTAACCCGAACACTAAACCTAACCCTAACCCGAACCCTAACCCAAACCCGAACCCTAACCCGAACCCGAACCCTAACCCTAACCCGAACCCGAACCCTAAACCTAACCCTAACCCTAACCCTAACACCTAACCCTAACCCGAACCTGAACCCGAACCCTAACCCTACCCCGAACCCGAACCAAACCATAACCCTAACCCGAACCCGAACCCTAACCCAAACCCTAACCCTAACCCTAACCCGAACCGTAAACCGAACAGTAACCCGAACCCTAACCCGAACCCTAACCCGAACCCTAAACCTAAACCTAACCCGAACACTAACCCTAACCCTAACCCGAACCCGAACCCTAACCCTAACCCTAACCCGAAACCTAACCCTAACCCGAACCCTCACCCTAACACTAACCCCGAACCCGAACCCTAACCCTAACCCTAACCCTAACCTGAACCCTAACCCGAACCCAAAACCGAACCCCAACCCTAACCCTAACCCGAACCCGAAACCGAACCCTAACCCTAACCCGAACCTTAACCCTAACCCGACCCTAACCCTAAACCTAATCCTAACCGGAACCCTAACCCTAACCCTAACCAGAACCCTAACCCGAACCCTAACACGAATCCTAACCCTAACCCTAACCCTAACCCTAACCCGAACCCTAACCCTAACCCTAACCCGAACCCTAACCCTAACCCGAACCCGAACCCTAACCCTAACCAGAATCCTAAACCGAACCCAACCCTAACCCGAACCCTAACCCTAACCCGAAACTTAACCCTAACCCTAAACTTAACCCGAAACCTAAACCTAACCCGAACCCTAACCCTAAAACTAACCCGAACCATAACCCGAAACCTAACCCTAATCCTAACCCGAACGCTAACCCTAACCCGAACCCTAACCCTAACCCTAACCCGAACACTGGCCCTAAACCTAACCCAAACCCTAACCGTAACCCGAACCCTAACCTTAACCCTAAAACTAACCCTAACCCGAACGCTAACACTAACCCTATCCCGAACCCTAACCCGAACCCTAACCCTAACCCTAACCTGAACACTAAACCCGAACCCTAACCCGAACCCGAACCCTAACCCGAACCCTAACCCTAAACCTAACCCGAACCCGAAATGAACCGTATCCCGAACCCAAACCCTAACCCTAACCCTAACCCTAACCCGAACCCTAACCCTAATCCTAACTCTAACCCTAAACCTAACCCTAACCCGAACCCTAACCCTAACCCGAACCCTAACCCGAACCCTAACCCTAACCCTTACCCTAACCCGAACCCTAACCCTAACCCGAAACCGAACCGTAACACGAACCCTAACCCGAACCCT
>JAVLSZ010000077.1:925000-942500 GCA_032313775.1 Urocyon cinereoargenteus | reverse complement strand
AACCTAACCTTAAACCTAACCCGAAACCTAAACCTAACCTGAACCCTAACCCTAAACCTAACCCGAACCCTACCCAAAACCTAACCCTAACCCTAACCCGAACCGTAACCCTACCCCGAACCCTAACCCTAACCCTTACCCTAAACCTAACCAAAACCCTAACCATAACCCGAACCCTAATCCTAACCCTAACCCTAACCCTAACCCGAACCCTAACCCTAACCCTAACCTGAACCCTAACCCGAACCCTAACCCTAACCCTAACCTGAACACTAACCCCTAACACTAACCCGAACCCGAACCCTAACCCGAACCCTAACACTAACCGTAACACGAACCATAACCCTAACACTAACCCTAACCCATACCCGAACCCTAACCCGAACCCTCACCCTAACCCTAACCTGAACACTAACCCCTAACCCTAACCCGAACCCGAACCCTAACCCGAACCCTAACCCTAACCCTAAACCGAACCCTAACCCTAACCCGAACCCTAACCCGAAACCTAAACCTAACCCTAACCCTAACCCGAACCCGAACCCTAACCCTAACCCGAACCCTAACCCGAACCCGAACCCTAACCCTAAACCTAACCCTAACCCGAACCTTAACCCGAACCCTAACCCTAACACGAACCCTAACCATAACCCTAACCCTAACCCGAAAACTAACCCTAACCCGATCCCTTACCCTAACCCTAACCCTAACCCTAACCCGAACCCTAACCCTAACCCTAACCTAACCCTAATCGGAACCCTAACCCTAACCCTAACACTAACCCTAACACCAATCCCTAACCCTAACCCGAAACCTAACACTAAGCCTAACCCGAACTCGAACACTAACCCCTAAACCTAACCCGAACCCGAACCCTAAACCTAACCCTAACCCTAACCCGAACCTAACCCTAACCCGAACCCGAACCCTAACCCCAACCCGAACCATAACCCCAACCCTAACCCGAACCCGAACCCTAACCCGAACCCTAACCTTAACCTTAACCCGAACCCAAACCCTAACACGAAACCTAACCCTAACCCGAACCCGAACCCTAACCCTAACCCTAAACATAACCCGCACCCTAACCCTAACCCGAACCCGAACACTAACCCTAACCCTAACCATAAACCTAACCCTAACCCGAACCCTAAACCTAACCCAAAACCGAAACCTAACCCTAACCCTAACCCTAACCCTAACCCGAACCGTAACCCTAAACCTAACCCGAACCCTAACCCTAACCCTAACCCTAACCCTAACCCGAACCGTAACCCTAAACCTAACCCGAACCCTAACCCTAACCCGAACCCTAACCCTAAGCCGAATCCGAATCCGAAACCGAACCCTAACCCTAACACGAACACTAACCCTAACCCTAACCCGAACCCTAACCCTAACCCGAACACTAACCCTAACACGAACCCGAACCCGAACCCGAACACTAACCCGAACCCTAACCCTAACCCTAACCCGAACACAAACCCTAACACGAACCCTAACCCTAACCCGAACCCTAACCCTAACCCTAACCCTAAACCTAACCCTAACCCGAACCCTTACCCGAAACCGAAACCTAACCCTAACCCTAACCCTAACTTTAACCCTAACCCCTACACTAACCCTAACCCTAACCCGAACCCTAACCCTAACCCTAACCCTAACCCCTTACGCTAACCCGAACCCTAAACCTAACCCGAACCGTAACCCTAACCCTAACCCGAACCCTAAACCTAACCCTAACCCTAATCCTAACTCGAACCCTAACCCGACCCTAACCCTAACCATAACCCTAACCCGAACCCTAACCCGAACTCTAACTCGACACTAACCCTAACCCGAAACCTAACCTTAACCCGAACCTGTACCCGAACCCGAACCCTAACCCGAACCCGAACCCTAACCCGAACCCTAACCCGAACCCTATCCCGAACCCTAACCCGAACCCTAACCCGAACCCTAACCCTAAACTTAACCCGAACCCTATCACTAATCCTAACTCTAACCCAAACCCTAACCCGAACCCTAACTCGAACCCAAACCCTAAAACTAACCCTAAGCCTAACCCGAACCCTAACCCTAACCCTAACCCAAACCCTAACCCTAACCCTAACCCTAACCCTAACCTCTAACGCTAACCCTAACCCTAAACCTAACCCGAACAATAACCCTAACCCTAACCTGAACACTAACCCCTAACCCTAACCCGAACCCTAACCCTAACCTGAACCCTAACCCGAACACTAACCCGAACCCTAACCCTAACACTAACCCTAACCCGAACCCTAAACCTAACCCTAACCCTAAACCGAACCCTAACTCTAACCCTAACTCGAACCCTAACCCGAACCGTAACCCTAACCCTAACCCGATCCCTAACCCGAACTCTATCTCGACCCTAACCCTAACCCCTAAACCTAACCCGAAACCTATCCCTAACCCGAACCCGTACCCAAACCCGAACCCTAACCCGAACCCGAACCCTAACCCGAACCCTAACCCGAATCCTAACCCGAACCCTCACCCTAAACATAACCCGAACCCTAACACTAATCCTAACTCTAACCCAAACCCTAACCCGTACCCTAACTCGAACCCAAACCCTAACCCGAACCCTAACCCGAACCCTAACCCTAACCCTAACCCTAACCCGAACCCGAACCCTAACCCTAACCCTAACCCTAACCCGAACACTAACCCTAACCCGAACACTCACCTAACCCTAACCCTGAACCCGAACCCTAACCCTAAACATAACCCGAACCCTAACACTAATCCTAACTCTAACCCAAACCCTAACCCGTACCCTAACTCGAACCCAAACCCTAACCCGAACCCTAACCCGAACCCTAACCCTAACCCTAACCCTAACCCGAACCCGAACCCTAACCCTAACCCTAACCCTAACCCGAACACTAACCCTAACCCGAACACTCACCTAACCCTAACCCTGAACCCGAACCCTAACCCTAACCCTAACCCGAACCCTAAACCGAACCCTAACCCGAACCCCAACCCTAACCTGACCTTAACCCTAACCCTAACCCTAACCAGAACCCGAACCCTAACCCTAACCCGAACCCTAAACCTAACCCCACCCTAACCCTAACCCTAATACTAACAGGAACCCTAACCCTAACCCTAACCCGAACCCTAACCCGAACCCTAACACGAACCCTAACCCTAAACCTAACCCTAACCCTAACCCGAACGCTAACCCTAACCCTAAACCGAACCCTAACCGTAACCCGAACGCTAACCCTAACGCTAACCCGAACCCTAACCCTAACCCGAACCCGAACCCTAACCCTAACCCTAAACCTAAACCGAACCCAACCCGAACCCGAACCCTAACCCTAACCCGAAACCTAAACCTAACCTTAAACCTAACCCGAAACCTAAACCTAACCTGAACCCTAACCCTAAACCTAACCCGAACCCTACCCAAAACCTAACCCTAACCCTAACCCGAACCGTAACCCTACCCCGAACCCTAACCCTAACCCTAACCCTAACCAAAACCCTAACCATAACCCGAACCCTAATCCTAACCCTAACCCTAACCCTAACACGAACCCTAACTCTAACCCGAACCCGAACCCTAACCCTAACTCTAAACCTAACCGGCACCCTAACCCTAACCCGAACCCTAACCCTAACCCTAACCCTAACCCTAACCCGAACCCTAACCCGAACCCGAAACCTAACCCTAACCCTAACCCTAACCCTAACCCTAACCCTAACCCCAACACTAACCCTAACACTAACCCTAACCCTAACCCGAACCCTAACCCTAACCCTAACCCTAACCTAACCCTAACCCGAACCCGAACCCTAACACTAACCCCTAACCCGAACCCTAACCCTAACCCGAACCCTAACCCGAACCCGAACCCTAACCCTAACACGAACCCTAACCTAACTCTAATCCGAACCCTAACCCTAACCCTAAACCTAACACTAACCCTAACACTTACCCCTAAACCTAACCCTAACCCTAACCCCAACCCTAACGCTAACACTAAACCTAACCCTAAACCGAACCCTAACCCTAACCCTAACCCTAACACTAACCCGCACACGAACCCTAACCCTAACCCCTAACGCAAACCCTAACCGTAACACGAACCCTAACCCTAACCCTAATCCGAAACCTAACCCTGACCCTAACCCTAACCCGAACCCGAAACCTAACCCTAAACCGAACCCTAAAAATAACCCTAACCCTAAACCGAACCCTAACCCTAACCCTAACCCGAAGCCTAACCCGAACCCTAACCCTAACCCTAACCCGAACCCTAACCCTAACCCGAAACCTACCCCTAACCCTAATCCGAACCCTAACCCTAACCCGAACCCGAACCCTAAACCTAACCCTAACCCAAACCCGAAACCTAACCCTAACCCGAACCCTAACCCTAACCCGAACCCTACCCCTAACCTGAAACATAACCCTAACCCTAATCCGAACCCGAACCCGAACCCTAACCGTAACCCTAAACCGAACCCTAACCCTAACACGAACCCTAGCCCTAAACCTAACACGAAACCTAACCCTAACCCTAACCAGAACCCTAACCCTAACCCGAACCCGAACCCCAACCCTAACCCTAACCCGAACCCTAACCCTAACCCTAACCCGAACCCTAACCCAAACCCGAACCCTAACCCGAACCCGAACCCTAACCCTAACCCGAACCCGAACCATAACCCTAAACCGAACCCGAACCCTAACCCTAACCCTAACCCTAACCCTAACCCAAACCCTAACCCTAAACCTAACCCTAACCCCAACCCTAACCCGAAACCTAACCCGAACCCTAACCCGAACCCTAACCCCTAACCCTAACCCGAACCCTAACCCCAACCCTAAACCGAAACCTAACCCGAACCCTAACCCGAACCCTAACCCCTAACCCTAACCCGAACCCAAACCCTAACCCGAACCCTAATCCTAACCCAAACCCAAACCCTAACCCTAACCCTAACACTAACCCTAAACCGAACCCTAAACCTAACCCGAACCGTAACCCTAACCCTAACCCGAACCCTAACTCTAACCCTAACTCGAACCCTAACCCGAACCGTAACCCTAACCCTAACCCTAACCCGAACCCTAACCCGAACTCTAAATCGACCCTAACCCTAACCCCTAAACCTAACCCGAAACCTAACCCTAACCCGAACCCGTACCCAAACCCGAACCCTAACCCGAACCCGAACCCTAACCCGAACCCTAAACCGAACCCTAACCCGAATCCTAACCCGAACCCTAACCCTAAACATAACCCGAACCCTAACACTAATCCTAACTCTAACCCAAACCCTAACCCGTACCCTAACTCGAACCCAAACCCTAACCCGAACCCTAACCCGAACCCTAACCCTAACCCTAACCCTAACCCGAACCCGAACCCTAACCCTAACCCTAACCCTAACCCGAACACTAACCCTAACCCGAACACTCACCCTAACCCTAACCCCGAACCCGAACCCTAACCCTAACCCTAACCCGAACCCTAAACCGAACCCTAACCCGAACCCCAACCCTAACCCGACCCTAACCCTAACCCTAACCCTAACCAGAACCCGAACCCTAACCCTAACCCGAACCCTAAACCTAACCCCACCCTAACCCTAACCCTAACACTAACAGGAACCCTAACCCTAACCCGAACCCTAACCCGAACCCTAACACGAACCCTAACCCTAAACCTAACCCTAACCCTAACCCGAACGCTAACCCTAACCCTAAACCGAACCCTAACCGTAACCCGAACGCTAACCCTAACGCTAACCCGAACCCTAACCCTAACCCGAACCCGAACCCTAACCCTAACCCTAAACCTAAACCGAACCCAACCCTAACCCGAACCCTAACCCTAACCCGAAACCTAAACCTAACCTTAAACCTAACCCGAAACCTAAACCTAACCTGAACCCTAACCCTAAACCTAACCCGAACCCTACCCAAAACCTAACCCTAACCCTAACCCGAACCGTAACCCTACCCCGAACCCTAACCCTAACCCTTACCCTAACCCTAACCAAAACCCTAACCATAACCCGAACCCTAATCCTAACCCTAACCCTAACCCTAACCCGAACCCTAACCCTAACCCTAACCTGAACCCTAACCCGAACCCTAACCCTAACCCTAACCTGAACACTAACCCCTAACACTAACCCGAACCCGAACCCTAACCCGAACCCTAACACTAACCGTAACACGAACCATAACCCTAACCCTAACCCTAACCCTAACCCGAACCCTAACCCGAACCCTCACCCTAACCCTAACCTGAACACTAACCCCTAACCCTAACCCGAACCCGAACCCTAACCCGAACCCTAACCCTAACCCTAAACCGAACCCTAACCCTAACCCGAACCCTAACCCGAAACCTAAACCTAACCCTAACCCTAACCCGAACCCTAACCCTAACCCGAACCCTAAACCGAACCCGAACCCTAACCCTAAACCTAACCCTAACCCGAACCTTAACCCGAACCCTAACCCTAACACGAACCCTAACCATAACCCTAACCCTAACCCGAAAACTAACCCTAACCCGATCCCTTACCCTAACCCTAACCCTAACCCTAACCCGAACCCTAACCCTAACCCTAACCTAACCCTAATCGGAACCCTAACCCTAACCCTAACACTAACCCTAACACCAATCCCTAACCCTAACCCGAAACCTAACACTAAGCCTAACCCGAACTCGAACACTAACCCCTAAACCTAACCCGAACCCGAACCCTAAACCTAACCCTAACCCTAACCCTAACCTAACCCTAACCCGAACCCGAACCCTAACCCCAACCCGAACCATAACCCCAACCCTAACCCGAACCCGAACCCTAACCCGAACCCTAACCTTAACCTTAACCCGAACCCAAACCCTAACACGAAACCTAACCCTAACCCGAACCCGAACCCTAACCCTAACCCTAAACATAACCCGCACCCTAACCCTAACCCGAACCCGAACACTAACCCTAACCCTAACCATAAACCTAACCCTAACCCGAACCCTAAACCTAACCCAAAACCGAAACCTAACCCTAACCCTAACCCTAACCCTAACCCGAACCGTAACCCTAAACCTAACCCGAACCCTAACCCTAACCCTAACCCTAACCCGAACCGTAACCCTAAACCTAACCCGAACCCTAACCCTAACCCGAACCCTAACCCTAAGCCGAATCCGAATCCGAAACCGAACCCTAACCCTAACACGAACACTAACCCTAACCCTAACCCGAACCCTAACCCTAACCCGAACACTAACCCTAACACGAACCCGAACCCGAACCCGAACACTAACCCGAACCCTAACCCTAACCCTAACCCGAACACAAACCCTAACACGAACCCTAACCCTAACCCGAACCCTAACCCTAACCCTAACCCTAACCCTAACCCTAACCCGAACCCTTACCCGAAACCGAAACCTAACCCTAACCCTAACCCTAACTTTAACCCTAACCCCTACACTAACCCTAACCCTAACCCGAACCCTAACCCTAACCCTAACCCAAACCCTAACCCTAACCCTAACCCTAACCCCTAACGCTAACCCGAACCCTAAACCTAACCCGAACCGTAACCCTAACCCTAACCCGAACCCTAAACCTAACCCTAACCCTAATCCTAACTGGAACCCTAACCCGACGCTAACCCTAACCATAACCCTAACCCGAACCCTAACCCGAACTCTAACTCGACACTAACCCTAACCCGAAACGTAACCTTAACCCGAACCTGTACCCGAACCCGAACCCTAACCCGAACCCGAACCCTAACCCGAACCCTAACCCGAACCCTATCCCGAACCCTAACCCGAACCCTAACCCGAACCCTAACCCTAAACTTAACCCGAACCCTATCACTAATCCTAACTCTAACCCAAACCCTAACCCGAACCCTAACTCGAACCCAAACCCTAAAACTAACCCTAACCCTAACCCGAACCCTAACCCTAACCCTAACCCAAACCCTAACCCTAACCCTAACCCTGACCTCTAACGCTAACCCTAACCCTAAACCTAACCCGAACAATAACCCTAACCCTAACCTGAACACTAACCCCTAACCCTAACCCGAACCCTAACCCTAACCTGAACCCTAACCCGAACACTAACCCGAACCCTAACCCTAACACTAACCCTAACCCGAACCCTAAACCTAACCCTAACACTAACCCGAACCCTAACCCTAACCCTAACCCGAACCCTAACCCGAACCCTCACCCTAACCCTAACCTGAACACTAACCCCTAACCCTAACCCGAACCCGAACCCTAACCCGAACCCTAACCCTAACCCTAAACCGAACCCTAACCCTAACCCGAACCCTAACCCGAAACCTAAACCTAACCCTAACCCTAACCCGAACCCTAACCCTAACCCGAACCCTAACCCGAACCCGAACCCTAACCCTAAACCTAACCCTAACCCGAACCTTAAACCGAACCCTAACCCTAACACGAACCCTAACCATAACCCTAAACCTAACCCGAAAACTAACCCTAACCCGATCCCTTACCCTAACCCTAACCCTAACCCTAACCCGAACCCTAACCCTAACCCTAACCTAACCCTAATCGGAACCCTAACCCTAACCCTAACACTAACCCTAACACCAATCCCTAACCCTAACCCGAAACCTAACACTAAGCCTAACCCGAACTCGAACACTAACCCCTAAACCTAACCCGAACCCGAACCCTAAACCTAACCCTAACCCTAACCCTAACCTAACCCTAACCCGAACCCGAACCCTAACCCCAACCCGAACCATAACCCCAACCCTAACCCGAACCCGAACCCTAACCCGAACCCAAACCCTAACCCTAACCCTAACCCTAACCCTAACCTCTAACGCTAACCCTAACCCTAAACCTAACCCGAACAATAACCCTAACCCTAACCTGAACACTAACCCCTAACCCTAACCCGAACCCTAACCCTAACCTGAACCCTAACCCGAACACTAACCCGAACCCTAACCCTAACACTAACCCTAACCCGAACCCTAAACCTAACCCTAACACTAACCCGAACCCTAACCCTAACCCTAACCCGAACCCTAACCCGAACCCTCACCCTAACCCTAACCTGAACACTAACCCCTAACCCTAACCCGAACCCGAACCCTAACCCGAACCCTAACCCTAACCCTAAACCGAACCCTAACCCTAACCCGAACCCTAACCCGAAACCTAAACCTAACCCTAACCCTAACCCGAACCCTAACCCTAACCCGAACCCTAACCCGAACCCGAACCCTAACCCTAAACCTAACCCTAACCCGAACCTTAAACCGAACCCTAACCCTAACACGAACCCTAACCATAACCCTAAACCTAACCCGAAAACTAACCCTAACCCGATCCCTTACCCTAACCCTAACCCTAACCCTAACCCGAACCCTAACCCTAACCCTAACCTAACCCTAATCGGAACCCTAACCCTAACCCTAACACTAACCCTAACACCAATCCCTAACCCTAACCCGAAACCTAACACTAAGCCTAACCCGAACTCGAACACTAACCCCTAAACCTAACCCGAACCCGAACCCTAAACCTAACCCTAACCCTAACCCTAACCTAACCCTAACCCGAACCCGAACCATAACCCCAACCCGAACCATAACCCCAACCCTAACCCGAACCCGAACCCTAACCCGAACCCTAACCTTAACCTTAACCCGAACCCAAACCCTAACACGAAACCTAACCCTAACCCGAACCCGAACCCTAACCCTAACCCTAAACATAACCCGCACCCTAACCCTAACCCGAACCCGAACACTAACCCTAACCCTAACCATAAACCTAACCCTAACCCGAACCCTAAACCTAACCCAAAACCGAAACCTAACCCTAACCCTAACCCTAACCCTAACCCGAACCGAAACCCTAAACCTAACCCGAACCCTAACCCTAACCCTAACCCTAACCCTAACCCGAACCGTAACCCTAAACCTAACCCGAACCCTAACCCTAACCCGAACCCTAACCCTAAGCCGAATCCGAATCCGAAACCGAACCCTAACCCTAACACGAACACTAACCCTAACCCTAACCCGAACCCTAACCCTAACCCGAACACTAACCCTAACACGAACCCGAACCCGAACCCGAACACTAACCCGAACCCTAACCCTAACCCTAACCCGAACACAAACCCTAACACGAACCCTAACCCTAACCCGAACCCTAACCCTAACCCTAACCCTAACCCTAACCCGAACCCTTACCCGAAACCGAAACCTAACCCTAACCCTAACCCTAACTTTAACCCTAACCCCTACACTAACCCTAACCCTAACCCGAACCCTAACCCTAACCCTAACCCAAACCCTAACCCTAACCCTAACCCTAACCCCTAACGCTAACCCGAACCCTAAACCTAACCCGAACCGTAACCCTAACCCTAACCCGAACCCTAAACCTAACCCTAACCCTAATCCTAACTCGAACCCTAACCCGACCCTAACCCTAACCATAACCCTAACCCGAACCCTAACCCGAACTCTAACTCGACACTAACCCTAACCCGAAACCTAACCTTAACCCGAACCTGTACCCGAACCCGAACCCTAACCCGAACCCGAACCCTAACCCGAACCCTAACCCGAAACCTATCCCGAACCCTAACCCGAACCCTAACCCGAACCCTAACCCTAAACTTAACCCGAACCCTATCACTAATCCTAACTCTAACCCAAACCCTAACCCGAACCCTAACTCGAACCCAAACCCTAAAACTAACCCTAACCCTAACCCGAACCCTAACCCTAACCCTAACCCAAACCCTAACCCTAACCCTAACCCTAACCCTAACCTCTAACGCTAACCCTAACCCTAAACCTAACCCGAACAATAACCCTAACCCTAACCTGAACACTAACCCCTAACCCTAACCCGAACCCTAACCCTAACCTGAACCCTAACCCGAACACTAACCCGAACCCTAACCCTAACACTAACCCTAACCTGAACCCTAAACCTAACCCTAACACTAACCCGAACCCTAACCCTAACCCTAACCCGAACCCTAACCCGAACCCGAAACCTAACCCTAAACCGAAACCAAACCCTAACCCAAACCCTAACCCGAACCCTAACCCTAACCCTAACCCGAAACCTAACCCGAACACTAACCCTAAACCTAACCCGAACCCTAACCCTAAACCTAATCCTACCCGAACCCTAACCCTAACCCGAACCCTAACCCTAACCCTAACACGAAACCTAACCCTAACCCTAAACCGAACCCTAACCCTAACCCGAACCCTAACCCGGAGTCTAACTCGACCCTAACCCTAACCCCTAACCCTTACCCTAACCCGAAACCTAACCCTAACCTGAACCCGTACCCGAACCCGAACCCTAACCCGAACCCGAATCCTAACCCGAACCCTAACCCGAACCCTAACACGAACCCTAACCCGAACCCTAACCCTAAGCCTAACCCGAACCCTAACCCTAATCCTAACTCTAACCCAAACCCTAACCCGAACCCTAACTCGAACCCAAACACTAAACCGAACCCTAACCCGAAACCTAACCCTAACCCTAAACCTAACCCGAACCCGAACCCTAACCCTAAAGCTAACCCAAATCCTAACCCTAACCCGAACCCTCACCCTAACCGTAACCCCGAACTCGAACCCGAACCCTAACCCTAAACCGAACCATAACCCTAACCCCACCCTAACCCTAACCCTAACCCTAACCGGAACCCTAACCTTAACCCTAACCCGACCCCTAACCCGAACCCTAACACGAACCCTAACCCTAACCCTAACCCTAACCCTAACCCTAACCCGATCCCTAAACGTAACCCGAACCCTAACCCTAACCCTAACCCGAAACCTAACCCTAAACCGAACCCGAACCCTAACCCTAACCCGAAACCTAAACCGAACCCAACGCTAACCCGAACCCTAACCCTAACCCGAAACCTAACCCTAACTCTCAACGTAACCCGAAACCTAAACCTAACCCGAACCCTAACCCTAAACCTAACCCGAACCCTAACCCGAACCCTAACCCTAACCCTAACCCTAACCCGTACCCTAACCCTAACACGAACCCTAACCCTAAGCCTAACCCGAACCCTAACCCTAACCCTAACCCTAAACCAAACCCTAACCGTAACCCAAACAATAACCCTAACCCTAACCCTAACCCGAACCCTAACCCGGACCCTAACCCTAACCCTAACCTGAACAATAACCCCTAACCCTAACCCGAACCCGAAACCTAACCCGTACCCTAACCCTAACCCTAACACGAACCCTAACCCTAAACCTAACCCTAAACCTAACCCGAACCCTAACCCTAAACCGAACCCTAATCCTAACCCGAAACCTAAACCGAACCCAACCCTAACCCGAACCCTAACCCTAACCCGAAACCTAACCCTAACCCTAAACCTAACCCGAAACCTAAACCTAACACGAACCCTAACCCTAAACCTAACCAGACCCCTAACCCGAACCCTAACCCTAACCCTAACCCGAACCCTAACCCTAAACCTAACCCGAACCCTAACCCTAACTCTAACCCAAACCCTAACCGTAACCCAAACAATAACCCTAACCCTAACCCTAACCCTAACCCGAACCCTAATCCTAACCCTAACCCGAACACTAACCCGGACCCTAACCCTAACCCTAACCTGAACACTAACCCCTAACCCTAACCCGAAACCGAACCCTAACACGTACCCTAACCCTACCCTAACCCGAAACCTAACCCTAACCCTAACCCTAACCCTAACCCTAACTCTAACCCTAAACCTAAACCTAACCCTAACCCGAACCCGAACCCTAACCCTAACCCGAACCCTAACCCTAACCCTAAACCTAACCCGCGCCCTAACCCTAACACGAACCCGAACACTAACCCTAACCGTAACCCTGAACCTAACCCTAACCCGAACCCTAACCCTAACCCAAAACCGAAACCTAACCCTAACCCTAACACTAACCCTAACCCCAACCCTAAACCTAACACTACCCCTAACGCTAACCCGAACCCTAACCCTAACCCTAACCCTAACCCTAAACCTAACCCTAACCCGAACCCGAACCCTAACACTAACCCGAACCCGAACCCTAACCCTAACCCGAACCCTAACCCTAAACCGAAACCTAACCCTACCCGAAACCTAAACCTAACCTGAACCCGAACACGAACCCGAAACCTAACCCTAACCCTAACCCGAACCCTAACCCTAACCCGAACCCTAAACCTAACCCTAACCCGAACCCTAACCCTAACCCTAAACCGAACCCTAACCCTAACCCGAACCTTAACACTAACCCGAACCCGAACCAGAACCCTAACCCTAACCCGAACCCTAACCCTAATCCTAACCCTAAGCCGAACCCTAACCCAAACCCGAACCCTAACCCGAACCCGAAACCTAAACATAACCCGACCCCGAACCCTAACCCTAACCCGAACCCTAACCCTAACCCGAACCCTAACCCTATCACTAATCCGAAACCTAACCCTAACCCGAACCCTAACCCTAAACAGAACCCGAACCCTAATCCGAACCCGAAACCTAACAATAACCCTAACCCTAACCCGAACCCTAACCCTTAACCTAACCCTAACCCGAACCCTAACACGAACCCTAACCCTAACCCTAACCCTAACCCGAACCCTAACCCTAACCCTAACCCTAACCCGAACCCTAACCCTAAATCTAACCCTAACCCGAACCCTAACCCTAACCCGAACCCGAACTCTAACCCTAAACCTAACCCTAACCCTAACCGTAACCCTAACCCCTAACCCTAACCCTAACCCTAACCCGAACCCTATCCTTAACCCTAAACCTAACCCTAACCCGAACCCGAACCCTAACCCGAACCCGAAAACTAACCCGAACCCTAACCCGAACCCGAACACTAAACCTAACCCTAACCCGAACCCTAACTCGAACCCTAACTCTAACCCTAACCCGAACCCTAACCCTAACCCTAAACCGAACCCTAAACCTAACCCAAACCCTAACCCTAAACCGAACCCGAACCCTAAACCGAACCCGAACCCTAACCCTAACCCTAACCCTACCCCGAACACTAACCCTAACCCTAACCCTAACCCCAACCCTAACCCAAACCCTAACCCGAAACCTAACCCGAACCCTAACCCCTAACCCTAACCCGCACCCTAACCCTAACCCGAACCCTAACCCGAAACCGAACCCTAACCCTAAACCTAACCCTAACCCGAACCTTAACCCGAACCCTAACCCTAACACGAACCCTAACCCTAAACCTAACCCTAAACCTAACCCGAACCCTAACCCTAAACCGAACCCTAATCCTAACCCGAAACCTAAACCGAACCCAACCCTAACCCGAACCCTAACCCTAACCCGAAACCTAACCCTAACCCTAAACCTAACCCGAAACCTAAACCTAACACGAACCCTAACCCTAAACCTAACCAGACCCCTAACCCGAACCCTAACCCTAACCCTAACCCGAACCCTAACCCTAAACCTAACCCGAACCCTAACCCTAACTCTAACCCAAACCCTAACCGTAACCCAAACAATAACCCTAACCCTAACCCTAACCCTAACCCGAACCCTAATCCTAACCCTAACCCGAACACTAACCCGGACCCTAACCCTAACCCTAACCTGAACACTAACCCCTAACCCTAACCCGAAACCGAACCCTAACACGTACCCTAACCCTACCCTAACCCGAAACCTAACCCTAACCCTAACCCTAACCCTAACCCTAACTCTAACCCTAAACCTAAACCTAACCCTAACCCGAACCCGAACCCTAACCCTAACCCGAACCCTAACCCTAACCCTAAACCTAACCCGCGCCCTAACCCTAACACGAACCCGAACACTAACCCTAACCGTAACCCTGAACCTAACCCTAACCCGAACCCTAACCCTAACCCAAAACCGAAACCTAACCCTAACCCTAACACTAACCCTAACCCCAACCCTAAACCTAACACTACCCCTAACGCTAACCCGAACCCTAACCCTAACCCTAACCCTAACCCTAAACCTAACCCTAACCCGAACCCGAACCCTAACACTAACCCGAACCCGAACCCTAACCCTAACCCGAACCCTAACCCTAAACCGAAACCTAACCCTACCCGAAACCTAAACCTAACCTGAACCCGAACACGAACCCGAAACCTAACCCTAACCCTAACCCGAACCCTAACCCTAACCTGAACCCTAAACCTAACCCTAACCCGAACCCTAACCCTATCCCTAAACCGAACCCTAACCCTAACCCGAACCTTAACACTAACCCGAACCCGAACCAGAACCCTAACCCTAACCCGAACCCTAACCCTAATCCTAACCCTAAGCCGAACCCTAACCCAAACCCGAACCCTAACCCGAACCCGAAACCTAAACATAACCCGACCCCGAACCCTAACCCTAACCCGAACCCTAACCCTAACCCGAACCCTAACCCTATCACTAATCCGAAACCTAACCCTAACCCGAACCCTAACCCTAAACAGAACCCGAACCCTAATCCGAACCCGAAACCTAACAATAACCCTAACCCTAACCCGAACCCTAACCCTTAACCTAACCCTAACCCGAACCCTAACACGAACCCTAACCCTAACCCTAACCCTAACCCGAACCCTAACCCTAACCCTAACCCTAACCCGAACCCTAACCCTAAATCTAACCCTAACCCGAACCCTAACCCTAACCCGAACCCGAACTCTAACCCTAAACCTAACCCTAACCCTAACCGTAACCCTAACCCCTAACCCTAACCCTAACCCTAACCCGAACCCTATCCTTAACCCTAAACCTAACCCTAACCCGAACCCGAACCCTAACCCGAACCCGAAAACTAACCCGAACCCTAACCCGAACCCGAACACTAAACCTAACCCTAACCCGAACCCTAACTCGAACCCTAACTCTAACCCTAACCCGAACCCTAACCCTAACCCTAAACCGAACCCTAAACCTAACCCAAACCCTAACCCTAAACCGAACCCGAACCCTAAACCGAACCCGAACCCTAACCCTAACCCTAACCCTACCCCGAACACTAACCCTAACCCTAACCCTAACCCCAACCCTAACCCAAACCCTAACCCGAAACCTAACCCGAACCCTAACCCCTAACCCTAACCCGCACCCTAACCCTAACCCGAACCCTAACCCGAAACCGAACCCTAACCCTAAACCTAACCCTAACCCGAACCTTAACCCGAACCCTAACCCTAACACGAACCCTAACCATAACCCTAACCCTAACCCGAAAACTAACCCTAACCCGATCCCTTACCCTCACCCTAACCCTAACCCTAACCCGAACCCTAACCCTAACCCTAACCTAACCCTAATCGGAACCCTAACCCTAACCCTAACACTAACCCTAACACCAATCCCTAACCCTAACCCGAAACCTAACACTAAGCCTAACCCGAATTCGAACACTAACCCCTAAACCTAACCGGAACCCGAACCCTAAACCTAACCATAACCCTAACCCTAACCTAACCCTAACCCGAACCCGAACCCTAACCCCAACCCGAACCATAACCCCAACCCTAACCCGAACCCGAACCCTAACCCGAACCCTAACCTTAACCTTAACCCGAACCCAAACCCTAACACGAAACCTAACCCTAACCCGAACCCGAACCCTAACCTTAACCCTAAACATAACCCGCACCCTAACCCTAAACCGAACCCGAACACTAACCCTAACCCTAACCATAAACCTAACCCTAACCCGAACCCTAAACCTAAACCAAAACCGAAACCTAACCATAACCCTAACCCTAACCCTAACCCGAACCGTAACCCTAAACCTAACCCGAACCCTAACCCTAACCCTAACCCTAACCCTAACCCGAACCGTAACCCTAAACCTAACCCAACCCTAACCCTAACCCGAACCCTAACCCTAAGCCGAATCCGAATCCGAACCCGAACCCTAACCCTAACACGAACACTAACCCTAACCCTAACCCGAAACCTAACCCTAACCCGAACACTAACCCTAACACGAACCCGAACCCGAACCCGAACACTAACCCGAACCCTAACCCTAACCCTAACCCGAACACAAACCCTAACACGAACCCTAACCCTAACCCGAACCCTAACCCTAACCCTAACCCTAACCCGAACCCTAACCCGAAACCGAAACCTAACCCTAACCCTAACCCTAACTTTAACCCTAAACCCTACACTAACCCTAACCCTAACCCGAACCCTAACCCTAACCCTAACCCAAACCCTAACCCTAACCCTAACCCTAACCCTAACCCCTAACGCTAACCCGAACCCTAAACCTAACCCGAACCGTAACCCTAACCCTAACCCGAACCCTAAACGTAACACTAACCCTAATCCTAACTCGAACCCTAACCCGACCCTAACCCTAACCATAACCCTAACCCGAACCCTAACCCGAACTCTAACTCGACACTAA
>JAVLSZ010000077.1:912500-922500 GCA_032313775.1 Urocyon cinereoargenteus | reverse complement strand
CAACCGTACCCTAACCCGAACTCTAACTCGGCCCTAACCCTAACCCCTAACCCTAACCCAAAACCTCACCCTAACCCGAACCCGTACACGAAACCTAACCCTAAACGGAACCCTCACCCTAACCCTAACACCGAACCCGAACCCTAACTCTAACCCTAACCCGAACCCTAACCCGAACCCTAACCCGAACCCCAACCCCAACCATAACCCAAACCCGAACCCGAAACCGAACCCTAACCCTAAACCGAACCCTAACCCTAACCCCACCCTAACCCTAACCCTAAACGTAACCGGAACCCTAACCTTAACCCTAACCCGACCCCTAACCCGAACCCTAACACGAACCCTAACCCTAACCCTAACCCTAACCCTAACCCTAACCCGATCCCTAAACGTAACCCGAACCCTAACCCTAACCCTAACCCGAAACCTAACCCTAAACCGAACCCGAACCCTAACCCTAACCCGAAACCTAAACCGAACCCAACCCTAACCCGAACCCTAACCCTAACCCGAAACCTAACCCTAACTCTCAACGTAACCCAAAACCTAAACCTAACCCGAACCCTAACCCTAAACCTAACCCGAACCCTAACCCGAACACTAACCCTAAACCTATCCCTAACCCGTACCCTAACCCTAACACGAACCCTAACCCTAAGCCTAACCCGAACCCTAACCCTAACCCTAACCCTAAACCAAACCCTAACCGTAACCCAAACAATAACCCTAACACTAACCCTAACCCGAACCCTAACCCGGACCCTAACCCTAAACCTAACCTGAACAATAACCCCTAACCCTAACCCGAACCCGAAACCTAACCCGTACCCTAACCCTAACCCTAACAGGAACCCTAACCCTAAACCTAACCCTAAACCTAACCCGAACCCTAACCCTAAACCGAACCATAATCCTAACCCGAAACCTAAACCGAACCCAACCCTAACCCGAACCCTAACCCTAACCCGAAACCTAACCCTAACCCTAAACCTAACCCGAAACCTAAACCTAACACGAACCCTAACCCTAAACCTAAACCGACCCCTAACCCGAACCCTAACCCTAACCCTAACCCGAACCCTAACCCTAACCCTAACCCGAACCCTAACCCTAACTCTAAACAAAACCCTAACCGTAACCCAAACAATAACCCTAACCCTAACCCTAACCCTAACCCGAACCCTAATCCTAACCCTAACCCGAACACTAACCCGGACCCTAACCCTAACCTTAACCTGAACACTAACCCCTAACCCTAACCCGAAACCGAACCCTAACACGTACCCTAACCCTAACCCTAACCCGAACCCTAAGCCTAACCCTAACCCTAACCCTAACCCGAACCCTAACCCTAACCCTAACCTAACCCTAATCCGAACCCTAACCCTAACCCTAACCCTAACCCTAACACTAACACTAACCCCTAACCCTAACCCGAACACGATCCCTAACCCCTAACCCTAACCCGAACCCGAACCCTAAACCTAACCCTAACCCTAACCCGAACCCGAACCCTAACCCTAACCCGAAGCCTAACCCTAACCCTAACCCGAACCCGATCCCTAACCCGAACCCTAACCCTAACCTTAACCCGAACCCAAACCCTAACACGAACCCTAACCCTAACCCTAACCCGAACCCTAACCCTAACACTAAACCTAACCCGAACCCTAACCCTAACACGAAACCGAACACTAACCCTAAACGTAACCCTGAACCTAACCCTTACCCGAACCCTAACCCTAACCCAAAACCGAAACCTAACCCTAACCCTAACACTAACCCTAACCCCAACCCTAAACCTAACACTACCCCTAACGCTAACCCTAACCCTAACCCTAACCCTAACCCTAACCCTAACCCTAAACCTAACCCTAACCCGAACCCGAACCCTAACACTAACCCGAACCCGAACCCTAACCCTAACCCGAATCCTAACCCTAAACCGAAACCTAACCCTACCCGAAACCTAACCCTAACCCTAACCCGAACCCTAACCCTAACCCTAAACTGAACCCTAACCCTAACCCGAACCTTAACACTAACCCGAACCCGAACCAGAACCCTAACCCTAACCCGAACCCTAACCCTAACCCTAACCCTAAGCCGAACCCTAACCCAAACCCGAACACTAACCCGAACCCGAAACCTAAACATAACCCGACTCCGAACCCTAACCCGAACCCTAACCCTAACCCGAACCCTAACCCTATCACTAATCCGAAACCTAACCCTAACCCGAACCCTAACCCTAACCCGAACCCGAACCCTAATCCTAACCCGAAACCTAACAATAACCCTAACCCTAACCCGAACCCTAACCCTAAACCTAACCCTAACCCGAACCCTAACACGAACCCTAACCCTAACCCTAACCCTAACCCGAACCCTAACCCTAACCCTAACCCTAACCCGAACCCTAACCCTAAACCTAACCCTAACCCGAACCCTAACCCTAACCCGAACCCGAACCCTAACCCTAACCCTAACCCTAACCCTAACCGTAACCCTAACCCCTAACCCTAACCCTAACCCTAACCCGAACCCTATCCTTAACCCTAACCCTAACCCTAACCCGAACCCGAACCCTAAACCTAACCCGAACCCGAACCCTAACCCTAACCTAACCCGAACCCTAACCCTAACGGGAACCCTAACCCGAACCCGAAAACTAACCCGAAACCTAACCCGAACCCGAACCCTAAACCTAACCCTAACCCGAACCCTAACCCGAACCCGAACCCTAACCCTAAACCTAACCCAAATCCTAACCCTAACCCGAACCCTCACCCTAATCCTAACCCCGAACCCGAACCCTAACCCTAACCCTAACCCGAACCCTAAACCGAACCCTAAACCGAACCCCAACCATAACCCTAACCCTAACCCGAACCCTAACCCTAACCCTAACCCTAACCCTAACCCTAACCCGAACCCTAACCCTAACGCGAACCCTAACCCTAACCCGAACCCGAACCCTAACCCTAGCCCGAACCCTATCCCTGACCCTAAACCGAACCCTAACCCAAACCCGAACCATAACCCGAACCCGAAACCTAACCCTAAACCGAACCCGAACCCTAACCCTAACCCTAACCCGAACCCTAACCCTAACCCTAAACCCAACCCTAATCCGAACCCTAACCCGAACCCTAACCCGAACCCTAACCCCTAACCCTACCCCGAACCCGAACCCTAACCCGAACCCGAACCCTAAACCTAACCCGAAACCGAACCCTAAACCTAACCCGAACTCGAACCCGAACCCTAACCCTAACCCTAACCCTAACCCCAACCCTAACCCGAACCCTAAACCGAAGCCTAAACCGAACCCTATCTCTAACCTTAACCCGAACCCTAACCCAAACCCGAACCCTAACCCGAACCCGAAACCTAACCCTAACCCGAACTCGAACCAGAACCCTAACCCTAACCCTAACCCTAACCCGAACCCTAACCGGAAACCTAACTATTACCCGAACCCTAAACTGAACCCTAACCCGAACCCTAACCCTAACCCTAACCCTAACCCTAACCCTAACACGAACACTAACCCTAACCCTAACCCTAAACCTAACCCTAACCCGAACCCTAACCCTAACCCTAACCCGAACCCTAACCCTAACCCTAAACCTAACCCTAACTCGAACCCTAACCCGAACCCTAACCCTAACCCTAACCTTCAACCGTACCCTAACCCGAACTCTAACTCGGCCCTAACCCTAACCCCTAACCCTAACCCAAAACCTCACCCTAACCCGAACCCGTACACGAAACCTAACCCTAAACGGAACCCTCACCCTAACCCTAACACCGAACCCGAACCCTAACTCTAACCCTAACCCGAACCCTAACCCGAACCCTAACCCGAACCCCAACCCCAACCATAACCCAAACCCGAACCCGAAACCGAACCCTAACCCTAAACCGAACCCTAACCCTAACCCCACCCTAACCCTAACCCTAAACGTAACCGGAACCCTAACCTTAACCCTAACCCGACCCCTAACCCGAACCCTAACACGAACCCTAACCCTAACCCTAACCCTAACCCTAACCCTAACCCGATCCCTAAACGTAACCCGAACCCTAACCCTAACCCTAACCCGAAACCTAACCCTAAACCGAACCCGAACCCTAACCCTAACCCGAAACCTAAACCGAACCCAACCCTAACCCGAACCCTAACCCTAACCCGAAACCTAACCCTAACTCTCAACGTAACCCAAAACCTAAACCTAACCCGAACCCTAACCCTAAACCTAACCCGAACCCTAACCCGAACACTAACCCTAAACCTATCCCTAACCCGTACCCTAACCCTAACACGAACCCTAACCCTAAGCCTAACCCGAACCCTAACCCTAACCCTAACCCTAAACCAAACCCTAACCGTAACCCAAACAATAACCCTAACACTAACCCTAACCCGAACCCTAACCCGGACCCTAACCCTAAACCTAACCTGAACAATAACCCCTAACCCTAACCCGAACCCGAAACCTAACCCGTACCCTAACCCTAACCCTAACAGGAACCCTAACCCTAAACCTAACCCTAAACCTAACCCGAACCCTAACCCTAAACCGAACCATAATCCTAACCCGAAACCTAAACCGAACCCAACCCTAACCCGAACCCTAACCCTAACCCGAAACCTAACCCTAACCCTAAACCTAACCCGAAACCTAAACCTAACACGAACCCTAACCCTAAACCTAAACCGACCCCTAACCCGAACCCTAACCCTAACCCTAACCCGAACCCTAACCCTAACCCTAACCCGAACCCTAACCCTAACTCTAAACAAAACCCTAACCGTAACCCAAACAATAACCCTAACCCTAACCCTAACCCTAACCCGAACCCTAATCCTAACCCTAACCCGAACACTAACCCGGACCCTAACCCTAACCTTAACCTGAACACTAACCCCTAACCCTAACCCGAAACCGAACCCTAACACGTACCCTAACCCTAACCCTAACCCGAACCCTAAGCCTAACCCTAACCCTAACCCTAACCCGAACCCTAACCCTAACCCTAACCTAACCCTAATCCGAACCCTAACCCTAACCCTAACCCTAACCCTAACACTAACACTAACCCCTAACCCTAACCCGAACACGATCCCTAACCCCTAACCCTAACCCGAACCCGAACCCTAAACCTAACCCTAACCCTAACCCGAACCCGAACCCTAACCCTAACCCGAAGCCTAACCCTAACCCTAACCCGAACCCGAACCCTAACCCGAACCCTAACCCTAACCTTAACCCGAACCCAAACCCTAACACGAACCCTAACCCTAACCCTAACCCGAACCCTAACCCTAACCCTAAACCTAACCCGAACCCTAACCCTAACACGAAACCGAACACTAACCCTAAACGTAACCCTGAACCTAACCCTTACCCGAACCCTAACCCTAACCCAAAACCGAAACCTAACCCTAACCCTAACACTAACCCTAACCCCAACCCTAAACCTAACACTACCCCTAACGCTAACCCTAACCCTAACCCTAACCCTAACCCTAACCCTAACCCTAAACCTAACCCTAACCCGAACCCGAACCCTAACACTAACCCGAACCCGAACCCTAACCCTAACCCGAATCCTAACCCTAAACCGAAACCTAACCCTACCCGAAACCTAACCCTAACCCTAACCCGAACCCTAACCCTAACCCGAACCCTAACCCTAACCCTAACCCGAACCCTAACCCTAACCCTAAACTGAACCCTAACCCTAACCCGAACCTTAACACTAACCCGAACCCGAACCAGAACCCTAACCCTAACCCGAACCCTAACCCTAACCCTAACCCTAAGCCGAACCCTAACCCAAACCCGAACCCTAACCCGAACCCGAAACCTAAACATAACCCGACTCCGAACCCTAACCCGAACCCTAACCCTAACCCGAACCCTAACCCTATCACTAATCCGAAACCTAACCCTAACCCGAACCCTAACCCTAACCCGAACCCGAACCCTAATCCTAACCCGAAACCTAACAATAACCCTAACCCTAACCCGAACCCTAACCCTAAACCTAACCCTAACCCGAACCCTAACACGAACCCTAACCCTAACCCTAACCGTAACCCGAACCCTAACCCTAACCCTAACCCTAACCCGAACCCTAACCCTAAACCTAACCCTAACCCGAACCCTAACCCTAACCCGAACCCGAACCCTAACCCTAACCCTAACCCTAACCCTAACCGTAACCCTAACCCCTAACCCTAACCCTAACCCTAACCCGAACCCTATCCTTAACCCTAACCCTAACCCTAACCCGAACCCGAACCCTAAACCTAACCCGAACCCGAACCCTAACCCTAACCTAACCCGAACCCTAACCCTAACGGGAACCCTAACCCGAACCCGAAAACTAACCCGAAACCTAACCCGAACCCGAACCCTAAACCTAACCCTAACCCGAACCCTAACCCGAACCCGAACCCTAACCCTAACCCTAAACATAACCCGCACCCTAACCCTAACCCGAACCCGAACACTAACCCTAACCCTAACCATAAACCTAACCCTAACCCGAACCCTAAACCTAACCCAAAACCGAAACCTAACCATAACCCTAACCCTAACACTAACCCGAACCGTAACCCTAAACCTAACCCGAACCCTAACCCTAACCCTAACCCTAACCCTAACCCTAACCCGAACCGTAACCCTAAACCTAACCCGAACCCTAACCCTAACCCGAACCCTAACCCTAAGCCGAATCCGAATCCGAACCCGAACCCTAACCCTAACACGAACACTAACCCTAACCCTAACCCGAACCCTAACCCTAACCCGAACACTAACCCTAACACGAACCCTAACCCGAAACCGAAACCTAACCCTAACCCTAACCCTAACTTTAACCCTAACCCCTACACTAACCCTAACCCTAACCCGAACCCTAACCCTAACCCTAACCCAAACCCTAACCCTAACCCTAACCCTAACCCTAACCCCTAACGCTAACCCGAACCCTAAACCTAACCCGAACCGTAACCCTAACCCTAACCCGAACCCTAAACCTAACCCTAACCCTAATCCTAACTCGAACCCTAACCCGACCCTAACCCTAACC
The DNA here is from genome assembly GCA_032313775.1 of Urocyon cinereoargenteus. Taxonomy (NCBI): domain Eukaryota; kingdom Metazoa; phylum Chordata; class Mammalia; order Carnivora; family Canidae; genus Urocyon; species Urocyon cinereoargenteus. Next base: position 915,390 of record JAVLSZ010000077.1, on the reverse strand, counting down.
ATAACCCTAACCCGAACCCTAACCCGAACTCTAACTCGACACTAACCCTAACCCGAAACCTAACCTTAACCCGAACCTGTTCCCGAACCCGAACCCTAACCCGAACCCGAACCCTAACCCGAACCCTAACCCGAACCCTATCCCGAACCCTAACCCGAACCCTAACACGAACCCTAACCCTAACCTTAACCCGAACCCTATCACTAATCCTAACTCTAACCCAAACCCTAACCCGAACCCTAACTCGAACCCAAACCCTAAAACTAACCCTAAGCCTAACCCGAACCCTAACCCTAACCCTAACCCAAACCCTAACCCTAACCCTAACCCTAACCGTAACCTCTAACGCTAACCCTAACCCTAAACCTAACCCGAACCCTAACCCTAACCCTAACCTGAACACTAACCCCTAACCCTAAACCGAAACCTAACCCTAACCTGAACCCTAACCCGAACACTAACCCGAACCCTAACCCTAACACTAACCCTAACCCGAAACCTAAACCTAACCCTAACCCTAACCCTAACCCGAACCCGAACCCTAACCCTAACCCCTAACCCGAACCCTAACCCTAACCCGAACCCTAACCCTAACCCGAACCCTAACCCTAACCCTAACCCTAACCCGAACCCGAACACGAACCCTAATCCGAACCCTAACCCTAAACCTCATCAGAACCCTAACCCTAACCCTAACCCTAACCCTAACCCTAACCCGAACCCGAAACCTAACCCTAAACCGAAACCAAACCCTAACCCAAACCCTAACCCGAACCCTAACCCTAACCCGAACCCGAACCCTAACCCGAACACTAACCCTAAACCTAACCCGAACCCTAACCCTAAACCTAATCCTAACCCGAACCCTAACCCTAACCCGAACCCTAACCCTAACCCTAACACGAAACCTAACCCTAACCCTAAACCGAACCCTAACCCTAACCCGAACCCTAACCCGGAGTCTAACTCGACCCTAACCCTAACCCCTAACCCTTACCCTAACCCGAAACCTAACCCTGACCTGAACCCGTACCCGAACCCGAACCCTAACCCGAACCCGAATCCTAACCCGAACCCTAACCCGAACCCTAACACGAACCCTAACCCGAACCCTAACCCTAAGCCTAACCCGAACCCTAACGCTAATCCTAACTCTAACCCAAACCCTAACCCGAACACTAACTCGAACCCAAACACGAACCCGAACCCTAACCCGAACCCTAACCCTAACCCTAAACCTAACCCGAACCCGAACCCTAACCCTAAACCTAACCCAAATCCTAACCCTAACCCGAACCCTCACCCTAACCCTAACCCCGAACCCGAACCCTAACCCTAACCCTAACCCAAACCCTAAACCGAACCCTAAACCGAACCCCAACAATAACCCTAACCCTAAACCGAACCCTAACCCTAACCCTAACCCTAACCCTAACCCTAAACCCGAACCCTAACCCTAACGCGAACCCTAACCCTAACCCGAACCCGAACCCTAACCCTAGCCCGAACCCTATCCCTAACCCTAAACCGAACCCTAACCCAAACCCGAACCATAACCCGAACGCGAAACCTAACCCTAAACCGAACCCGAACCCTAACCCTAACACTAACCCGAACCCTAACCCTAACCCTAACCCCAACCCTAACCCGAACCCTAACCCGAACCCTAACCCGAACCCTAACCCCTAACCCTACCCCGAACCCGAACCCTAACCCGAACCCGAACCCTAAACCTAACCCGAACCCGAACCCTAACCCTAACCCGAACTCGAACCCGAACCCTAACCCTAACCCTAACCCTAACCCCAACCCTAACCCGAACCCTAAACCGAAACCTAACCCGAACCCTATCTCTAACCTTAACCCGAACCCTAACCCAAACCCGAACCCTAACCCGAACCCGAAACCTAACCCTAACCCGAACTCGAACCAGAACCCTAACCCTAACCCTAACCCTAACCCGAACCCTAACCGGAAACCTAACTCTTACCCGAACCCTAAACTGAACCCTAACCCGAACCCTAACCCTAACCCTAACCCTAACACGAACACTAACCCTAACCCTAACCCTAAACCTAACCCTAACCCGAACCCTAACCCTAACCCTAACCCGAACCCTAACCCTAACCCTAAACCTAACCCTAACTCGAACCCTAACCCGAACCCTAACCCTAACCCTAACCCTCAACCGTACCCTAACCCGAACTCTAACTCGGCCCTAACCCTAACCCCTAACCCTAACCCAAAACCTCACCCTAACCCGAACCCGTACACGAACCCTAACCCTAAACCGAACCCTCACCCTAACCCTAACCCCGAACCCGAACACTAACTCTAACCATAACCCGAACCCTAACCCGAACCCTAACCCGAACCCCAACCCTAACCATAACCCAAACCCGAACCCGAACCCTAACCCTAAACCGAACCCTAACCCTAACCCCACCCTAACCCTAACCCTAACCCTAACCGGAACCCTAACATTAACCCTAACCCGACGCCTAACCCGAACCCTAACACGAACCCTAACCCTAACCCTAACCCTAACCCTAACACTAACCCGATCCCTAAACATAAACCGAACCCTAACCCTAACCCTAACCCGAAACCTAACCCTAAACCGAACCCGAACCCTAACCCTAACCCGAAACCTAAACCGAACCCAACCCTAACCCGAACCCTAACCGTAACCCGAAACCTAAACCTAACTCTCAACGTAACCCGAAACCTAAACCTAACCCGAACCCTAAACCTAAACCTAACCCGAACCCTAACCCGAACCCTAACCCTAACCCTAACCCTAACCCGTGCCCTAACCCTAACACGAACCCTAACCCTAAGCCTAACCCGAACCCTAACCCTAACCCTAACCCAAACCAAACCCTAACCG
>JAVLSZ010000077.1:887500-907500 GCA_032313775.1 Urocyon cinereoargenteus | reverse complement strand
CCGAACCCTAACCCTAACCCGAAACCTAACCCTAACCCTAAACCTAACCCGAAACCTAAACCTAACCCGAACTCTAACACTAAACCTAACCCGAACCCTAACCCGAACCCTAACCCTAACCCTAACCCGAACCCTAACACTAACCCGAACCCTAACCATAACCCTAACCCGAACCCTAAACCTAACCCTAACCCAAACCCTAAACGTAACCCGAAAAATAACCCTAACACTAACCCTAACCCTAACCCGAACCCTAACCCTAACCCTAACCCGAACCCGAACCCGAACCCGAACCCTAACCCTAACCCTAACCTGAACACTAATCCCTAACCCGAACCCGAACCCGAACCATAACCCGAACCCTAACCCTAACACTAACCCGAACCCGAACCCTAACCCTAACCCTAAACCGAACCCTAACCCTACCCCTAACTCTAACCCTAAACCTAACCCTAAACCGAACCCTAACCCTAACCCGAACCCTAACCCGAAACCTAACCCTAACCCTAACACTAACCCGAACCCTAACGCTAACCCGAACCCTAACCCGAAACCGAACCCTAACCCTAACCCTAACCCTAACCCGAACTTTAACCCGAAACCTAACCCTAACCCGAACCCTAACCATAACCCTCACCCTAACCCGAACACTAACCTAACCCGATCCCTAACCCTAAACCTAACCCTAACCCTAACCCGAACCCTAACCCTAACCCTAACCTAACCCTAATCCGAACCCTAACCCTAACCCTAACACTAACCATAACCCGAACCCTAACCCCTAACCCTAACCCGAACCCGAAACCTAACCCGAACACGAACCCTAACCCTAACCCGAACCCGAACCCTAACCCTAACCCGAACCCGAACCCTAACCCTAACCCTAACCCGAAACCTAAATCTAACCGTAACCCTAACCCTAACCCGAACCCTAACCCTAACCCACCCCGAACCCTAACCCGAACCCTAAATCTAACCCGAACCCTAAACCGAACCCTAACCTGAACCCTAACCCTAACCCTAACCCTAATCCTACCCTGAACCCTAACCTTAACCCTAACCCTAACCCTAACCCGAACCCGAACCCTAACCCTAACCCTAACCCTAACCCTAACCCTAACTCGAACCCTAACCCGAACCCTAACCCTAACCCTAACCCTAACCCGAACCCTAACCCGAACTCTAACTCGACCCTAACCCTAACCCCTAACCCTAAACCTAACCCGAACCCTAACCCTAAACCGAACACGTACCCAAACACGAACCCTAACCCGAACCCGAACCCTAACCCGAACCCTAACCCGAACCCTAACCCGAACCCTAACCCGAACCCTAACCCTAACCCTAACCCGAAAACTAACCCTAATCTAAACTCTAACCCAAACCCTAACCCGAACCCTAACTCGAACCCAAACCCTAACCCGAACCCTACCCCGAACCCTAACCCCTAACAATAACCCGAACCCGAACCCTAACCCGAACCCGAACCCTAACCCGAACCCTAACCAGAACACTAACCCCTAACACTAACCCGAACCCGAACCCTAACCCGAAACCGAACCCTAACCCTAAACCGAACACTCACCCTCACCCGAACCCTAACCCCGAACCCGAACCCTAACCCTAACCGTAACCCGAAACCTAACCCGAACCCTAACCCGAACCCCAACCCTAACCCGAACCCGAACCCGAACCCGAACCCTAACCCTAACCCGAACCCTAACCCCACCATAACCCTATCCCTAACCCTAACCGGAACCCTAACCCTAACCCTAACCCGACCCTAACCCGAACCCTATCCCTAACCCTAACCCGAAACCTAACCCAAACCCGAACCCTAACCCGAACCCGAACCCTAACCCTAACCCGAAACCTAACCCTAACCCTAAACCTAACCCGAACCCTAACACGATCCCTAACCCTAACACTAACCCTAACCCGAACCCTAACCCTAACCCTAACCCGAACCCTAACCGTAACCCTAACCCTAACCCTAACCCGAACCCTAACCCTAACCCGAACCCGAACCCTAACCCTAACCCGAAACCTAAACCGAACCCACCCTAACCCGAACCCTAACCCTAACCCGAAACCTAACCCTAACCCTAAACCTAACCCGAAACCTAAAACTAACCCGAACCCTAACCCTAAACCTAACCCGAACCCTAACCCAAACCCTAACCCTAACCCGAACCCTAAACCTAACCCTAACCCAAACCCTAACCGTAACCCGAAAAATAACCCTAACACTAACCCTAACCCTAACCCGAACCCTTACCCTAACCCTAACCCGAACCCGAACCCGAACCCTAACCCTAACCCTAACCTGAACACTAACCCCTAACCCGAACCCGAACCCGAAACATAACCCGAACCCTAACCCTAACACTAACCCGAAACCTAACCCTAACCCTAACCCTAAACCGAACCCTAACCCTACCCCTAACTCTAACCCTAAACCTAACCCTAAACCGAACCCTAACCCTAACCCGAACCCTAACCCGAAACCTAACCCTAACCCTAACCCTAACCCGAACCCTATCCCTAACCCGAACCCTAAACCGAAACCGAACACTAACCCTAACCCTAACCCGAACTTTAACCTGAACCCTAACCCTAACCCGAACCCTAACCATAACCCTAACCCTAACCCGAACACTAACCCTAACCCGATCCCTAACCCTAAACCTAAACCTAACCCTAACCCGAAACCTAACCCTAACCCTAACCTAACCCTAATCCGAACCCTAACCCTAACCCTAACCCTAACCCTAACACTAACCCCTAAACCTAACCCGAAACCTAACCCTAAACCTAACCCGAACCCGAACCCTAACCCCTAACACTAACCCGAACCCGAACCCTAAACCTAACCCTAACCCTAACCCTAAACCTATCCCTAACCCGAACCCTATCCCTAACCCGAAACCTAACGCTAACCCTAACCCGAACCCGAACCCTAACCCGAACCCTAACCCTAACCTTAACCCGAACCCAAAACCTAACACGAAACCTAACCCTAACCCGAACCCGAACCCTAACCCGAACCCTAACCCTAACCTTAACCCGAACCCAAACCCTAACACGAAACCTAACCCTAACCCGAACCCGAACACTAACCCTAACTCTAACCCTAAACCTAACCCTAACCCGAACCCTAACCCTAACCCAAAACCGAAACCTAACCCTAACCATAACCCTAACCCTAACCCTAACCCCAACCCTAAACCTAACACTAACCCTAACGCTAACCTGAACCCTAACCCTAACCCTAAACCTAACCCTAACCCGAACCCGAAACCTAACACTAACCCGAACTTCAACCCTAACCCTAACTCGAACCCTAACCCTAACCTGAACCCTAACCCTACCCGAAACCTAACCCTAACCTAACCCGAACCCGAACCCTAACCCTAACCCTAACCCGAACCCTAACCCTAACCCGAACCCTAACCCTAACCCTAACCCGAACCCTAACCCTAACCCTAAACCGAACCCTAACCCTAACCAGAACCCTAACCCTAAACCGAACTCGAACCCGAACCCTAACCCTAAACCGAACCCTAAACCTAACTCTAACCTTACCCGAACCCTAACCCTAACCCGAACCCTAACCCTATCCCTAAACCTAACCCCAACCCTAACCCGAACCCGAACCCGAACCCTAACACTAACCCTAACCCGAACCCTAACCCTAACACGAACTTTAACCCTAACCCTAAACCGAACCCTAACCCTAAACCTAAACCGAACCCTAACCCTAACCCGAACCCTAACCCTAACCCGAACCCGGACCCGAACCCTAACCCTAACCCTAACCCTAACGCTAACCCTAACCTGAACCCTAACCCTAACCCTAACCCTAACCCCAACCCTAACCCGAAACCTAACCCGAACCCTAACCCGAACACTAACCCCTAACCCTAACCCGAACCCGAACCCTAACCCGAACACGAACCCTAAACCTAACCCGAACCCGAACCCTAACCCTAACCCGAACCCGAACCCGAACCCTAACCCTAACCCTAACCCGAAACCTAACGCTAACCGTAACCCTAACCCTAACCCGAACACTAACCCTAACCCACACCGAACCCTAACCCGAACCCTAACTCTAACCCGAACCCTAAACCGAACCCTAACCCGAACCCTAACCCTAACCCTAACCCTAACCCTACCCTGAACCCTAACCCTAACCTTAACCCTAACCCTAACCCTAACCCTAACCCGAACCCTAACCCTAAACCTAACCCTAACCGAACCCTAACCCTAACCCTAACCCTAACCCCAACCCTAACCCGAACCCTAAACCGAACCCTAACCCGAACCCTATCCCTAACCCTAACCCGAACCCTAACCCAAACCCGAACCCTAACCCGAACCCAAAACCTAACCCTAACCCGAACTCGAACCAGAACCCTAACCCTAACCCGACCCCTAACCTGAACCCTAACACGAACCCTAACCCTAACCCTAACCCTAACCCTAACCCTAACCCTAACCCGAACCCTAACCGTAACCCGAACCCTAACCCTAACCCTAACCTGAAACCTAACCCTAAACCGAACCCGAACCCTAACCCTAACCCGAAACCTAAACCGAACCCAACCCTAACCCGAACCCTAAACCTAACCCGAACCCTAACCCTAAACCTAACCCGAACCCTAACCCGAAACCTAACCCTAACCCTAACCCGAACCCTAACCCTAACACAAATCCTAACCCTAAGCCTAACCCTAACCCGAACCCTAACCCTAACCCTAACCCTAAACCAAACCCTAACCGTAAACCAAACAATAACTCTAACCCTAACCCTAACCCGAACCCTAACCCTAACACTAACCCGAACCCTAACCCAGACCCTAACCCGAACCCTAAACTGAACAATAACCCCTAACCCTAACCCGAACCCGAAAACTAACCCGTACCCTAACCCTAACCCTAACACGAACCCTAACCCTAAAACTAACCCTAAACCTAACCCGAACCCTAACCCTAAACCGAACCCTAATCCTAACCCGAAACCTAAACCGAACCCAACCCTAACCCGAACCCTAACCCTAACCCGAAACCTAACCCTAACCCTAAACCTAACCCGAAACCTAAACCTAACCCAAACCCTAACCCTAAACCTATCCCGAACCCTAAACCGAACCCTAACCCTAACCCTAAGCCGAACCCTAACCCTAACCGTAACCCGAACCCTAACCCTAACTCTAACCCAAACCCTAACCATAACCCAAACAATAACCCTAACCTTAACCCTAACCCTAACCCGAACCCTAATCCAAACCCTAACCAGAACACTAACCCGGACCCTAACACTAACCCTAACCTGAACACTAACCCCTAACCCTAACCCGAAACCGAACCCTAACCCGTACCCTAACCCTAACCCTAACCCGAACCCTAACCCTAACCCTAACCCTAACCCGAACCCTAACCCTAACCCTAAATCTAACCCTAAACCTAACCCTAAACCGAACCCTAACCCTAACCCGAACCCTAACCCGAAACCTAACCCTAACCCTAACCCTAACCCGAACCCTAACCCTACCCCGAACCCTAACCCTAACCCTAACCCTAACCCGAACCTTAACCCGAACCCTAACCCTAACAAGAACCCTAACCATAACCCTAACCCTAACCCGAACACTAACCGTAACCCGATCCCTAAGCCTAACCCTAACCCTAACCCTAACCCGAACCCTAACCCCTACCCTAACCTAACCCTAATCCGAACCCTAAACATAACCCTAACCCTAACAATAACACTAACTCCTAACCCTAACCCGAAACCTAACCCTAACCCTAACCCGAACCTGATCCCTAACCCCTAACCCTAACCCGAACCCGAACCCTAAACCTAACCCTAAACCTAACCCGAAGTCGAACCCTAACCCTAACACGAACCCGAACCCTAACCCGAACCCTAACCCTAACCTTAACCCGAAACCAAACCCTAACACGAACCCTAACCCTAACCCGAACCCGAACCCTAACCCTAACCCTAAACCAAACCCGCACCCTAACCCTAACACGAACCAGAGCACTAACCCTAACCGTAACCCTGAACCTAACACTAACCCGAACCCTAAGCCTAACCCAAAACCGAAACCTAACCCTAACCCTAACCCTAAACCTAACCCCAACCCTAAACCTAACACTACCCCTAACGCTAACCCGAACCCTAACCCTAACCCTAACCCTAACCCTAAACCTAACCCTAACCCGAACCCGAAACCTAACACTAACCCGAACCAGAACCCTAACCCGAACCCTAACCCTAAACCGAAACCTAACCCTACCCGAAACCTAAACCTAACCTGAACCCGAACCCGAACCCGAAACCTAACCCTAACCCTAACCCGAACCCTAACCCTAACCCGAACCCTAACCCTAACCCTAACCTGAACCCTAACCCTAACCCTAAACCGAACCCTAACCCTAACCCGAACCCTAACACTAACCCGAACCCGAACCAGAACCCTAACCCTAACCCGAACCCTAACCCTAACCCTAACCCTAAGCCGAACCCTAACCCAAACCCGAACCCTAACCCTAACACTAATCCGAAACCTAACCCTAACCCAAACCCTAACCCTAACCCTAACCCGAACCCTAACCCTAACACTAATCCGAAACCTAACCCTAACCCAAACCCTAACCCTAACCCGAACCCGAACCCTAACCCTAAACCGAAACCTAACAATAACCCTAACCCTAACCCGAACCCTAACCCTAACCCTAACCCTAACCCGAACCCTAACACGAACCCTAACCCTAACCCTAACCCGAACCCTAACCCTAACCCTAACCCTAACCCGAACCCTAACCCTAAACCTAACCCTAACCCGAACCCTAACCCTAACCCGAACCCGAACCCTAACCCTAACCCTAACCCTAACCCTAACCGTAACCCTAACCCCTAACCCTAACCCTAACCCTAACCCGAACCCTAACCTTAACCCTAACCCTAACCCTAACCCGAACCCGAACCCTAAACCTAACCCGAACCCGAACCCTAATCCTAACCTAACCCGAACCCTAACCCTAACGGGAACCCTAACCCGAACCCGAAAACTAACCCAAACCCTAACCCGAACCCGAACCCAAAACCTAACCCTAACCCGAACCCTAACCCGAACCCTAACTCTAACCCTTACCCGAACCCTAACCCTAACCCTAAACCGAACCCTAACCCTAACCCAAACCCTAACCCTAAACCGAACCCGAACCCTAAACCGAACCCGAACCCTAACCCTAACCCTAACCCTACCCCGAACCCTAACCCTAACCATAACCCTAACCCCAACACTAACCCGAACCCTAACCCGAACCCTAACCCGAACCCTAACCCCTAACCCTAACCCGAACCCGAACCCTAACCCGAAACCTAACCCGAACCCTAACCCTAACACTAACCCTAACCCGAACCCTAACCCTAAACCTAACCCTAACCCTAACCGGAAACCTAACCCTAACCCCTAACCCGAACCCTAAACCTAACCCGATACCTAACCCTAACCCGAACCCTAACCCTCACCCTAACCCTAACCCGAACCCGAACCCAAACCCGATCCCTGGCCCTAAACCTCATCCGAACCCTAACCCTAACCCTAACCCTAACCCTAACCCGAACCCGAAACCTAACCCTAACCCGAACCCTCACCCTAACCCTAACCCTAACCCGAACGCTAACCCTAACCCTAACCCGAACCCTAACCCGAACCCTAAACCTAAACCTAACCCGAACCCTAACCCTAAACCTAACCCTAACCCGAACCCTAACCCTAACCCGAACCCTAACCCTAACCCTAACACGAACCCTAACCCTAACCCTAAACCGAACCCTAACCCTAACCCGAACCCTAACCCGGAGTCTAACTCGACCCTAACCCTAACCCCTAACCCTTACCCTAACCTGATACCTAACCCTAACCCGAACCCGTACCCGAACCCAAACCCTAACCCGAACCCGAACCCTAACCCTAACCCGAAACCTAACCCTAACCCTAAACCTAAACTGAAACCTAAACCTAACCCGAACCCTAACCCTAAACCTAACCCGAACCCTAACCCGAACTCTAACCCTAACCCTAACCCGAAACCTAACCCTAAGCCGAACCCTAACCCTAACCTTAACCCGAACCCTAACCCTAACACTAACCCAAACCCTAACCGTAACCCAAACAATAACCCTAACCCTAACCCTAACCCTAACCCGAACCCTAACCCTAACCCTAACCCGAACACTAACCCGGACCCTAACCCTAACCCTAATCTGAACACTAACCCCTAACCCTAACCAGAACCCGAACCCTAACCCGTACCCTAACCCTAACCTTAACCCGAACCCTAACCCTAACCCTAACCCTAACCCGAACCCTAACCCTAACCCTAACTCTAACCCTAAACCTAACCCTAAACCGAACCCTAACCCTAACCCGAAACCTAACCCGAAACCTAACCCTAACCCTAACCCTAACCCGAACCCTACCCTAACCCGAACCCTAACCCAAACCCGAACCCTAACCCTAACCCTAACCCTAACCCGAACCTTAACCCGAACCCTAACCCTAACACGAACCCTAACCATAACCCTAACCCTAACCCGAACACTAACCGTAACCCGATCCCTAAGCCTAACCCTAACCCTAACCTTAACCCGAACCCTAACCCTAACCCTAACCTAACCCTAATCCGAACCCTAACCCTAACCCTAACCCTAACACTAACCCCTAAACCTAACCCGAAACCTAACCCTAACCCTAACCCGAACCCGAACACTAACCCCTAACCCTAACCCGAAACCGAACCCTAAACCTAACACTAACCCTAACCCGAACCCGAACCCTAAACCTAACCCGAAGCCTGACCCTAACCCTAACCCGAACCCGAACCCTAACCCGAACCCTAACCCTAACCTTAACCCGAACCATAACCCTAACACGAACCCTAACCCTAACCCGAACCCGAACCCTAACCCTAACCCTAAACCTAACCCGCACCCTAAACCTAACCCGAACCCGAACACTAACCATAACCGTAACCCTAAACCTAACCCCAACCCGAACCCTAACCCTAACCCAAAACCGAAACCTAACCCTAACCCTAACCCTAACCCTAACCCCAACCCTAAACCTAACACTAAACCTAACGCTAACCCGAACCCTAACCCTAACACGAACCCTTACCCTAAACCGAAACCTAACCCTACTCGAAACCTAACCCAAACCTCAACCCGAACCCGAACCCGAACCCTAACCCTAACCCTAACCCAAACCCTAACCCTAACCCTAACCCTAACCCTAACCCTAATCCGAACCCTAACCCTAACCCTAAACCGAACCCTAACCCTAACCCGAACCCTAACCCTAACCCGAACCCGAACCCGAACCCTAACCCTAACCCGAACCCTAACCCTAACCCTAACCATAAGCCTAACCCTATCCCAAACCCGAACCCTAACCCGAACCCGAACCCTAAACATAACCCGACCCCGAACCCTAACCCTAACCCGAACGCTAACCCTAACCCGAACCCTAACCCTAACACTAAACCGAAACCTAACCCTAAACCGACCCCTAAACCTAACCCGAACCCGAACCCTAACCCTAACCCGAAACCTAACAATAACCCTAACACTAACCCGAACCCTAACCCTAACCCTAACCCTAACCCGAACCCTAACACGAACCCTAACCCTAACCCTAACCCGAACCCTAAACCTAACCCTAACCCTAACCCGAACCCTAACCCTAAACCTAACCCTAACCCGAAACCTAACCCTAAGCCTAACCCGAACACTAACCCTAACCCTAACTCTAACCCTAACCGTAACCCTAACCCCTAACCCTAACCCTAACCCGAACCCTAAACTTAACCCTAACCCTAATCCTAACCCGAACCCGAACCCTAACCGTAACCCGAACCCTAACCCTAACCTAAACCGAACCCTAACCCTAACCCGAACCCTAACCCTAACCCGAAACCTAACCCGAACCCTAACCCGAACTTGAACCCTAACCCTAACCCTAAACCGAAACCTAACCCGAACCCTAACACTAACCCTAACCCGAACCCTAACCCTAACCCTAAACCGAACCCTAACCCTAACCCAAAACCTAACCCTAACCCGAACCCGAACCCTAAACCGAACCCGAACCCTAAACCTAACCCTAACACTAACCCTAACCCGAACCCTAACCCTAACCCTAACCCTAAACCTAACGCCAACCCTAACCCGAACCCTAACCCGAACCCTAACCCGAACCCTAACCCTAACCCTAACCCTAACCCTAACCCTAACCCTAACCCGAACCCGAACCCTAACCCTAACCCGAACCCTAACCCGGACCCTAACCCTAACCCTAACCTGAACACTAACCCCTAAACCTAACCCGAACCCGAACCCTAACGCGTACCCTAACCCTAACCCGAACCCTAACCCTAACCCTAACCTTAACCCTAACCCGAACCCTAACCCTAAACCGAACCCGAACCCTAACCCTAACCCGAAACCTAAACCGAACCCAACCCTAAACCGAACCCTAACCCTAACCCGAAACCTAACCCTAACCCTAAACCTAACCTGAAACCTAAACCTAACCCGAACCCTAACCCTAAACCTAACCCGAACCCTAACCCGAACTCTAACCCTAACCCTAACCCGAACCCTAACCCTAAACCGAACCCTAACCCTAACCTTAACCCGAAACCTAACCCTAACACTAACCCAAACCCTAACCGTAACCCAAACAATAACCCTAACCCTAACCCTAACCCTAACCCGAACCCTAACCCTAACCCTAACCCGAACACTAACCCGGACCCTAACCCTAACCCTAACCTGAACACTAACCCCTAACCCTAACCCGAACCCGAACCCTAACCCGTACCCTAACCCTAACCTTAACCCGAACCCTAACCCTAACACTAAACCTAACCCGAAACCTAACCCTAACCCTAACTCTAACCCTAAACCTAACCCTAAACCGAACCCTAACCCTAACCCGAACCCTAACCCGAAACCTAACCCTAACCCTAACCCTAACCCGAACCCTACCCTAACCCGAACCCTAACCCGAACCCGAACCCTAACCCTAACCCTAACCCTAACCCGAACCTTAACCCGAACCCTAACACGAACCCTAACCATAACCCTAACCCTAACCCGAACACTAACCGTAACCCGATCCCTAAGCCTAACCCTAACCCTAACCTTAACCCGAACCCTAACCCTAACCCTAACCTAACCCTAATCCGAACCCTAACCCTAACCCTAACCCTAACACTAACCCCTAAACGTAACCCGAAACCTAACCCTAACCCTAACCCGAACCCGAACACTAACCCCTAACCCTAACCCGAAACCGAACCCTAAAACTAACCCTAACCCTAACCCGAACCCGAACCCTAAACCTAACCCGAAGCCTAACCCTAACCCGAACCCGAACCCTAAACCTAACCCGAAGCCTAACCCTAACCCTAACCCGAACCCGAACCCTAACCCGAACCCTAAACCTAACCTTAACCCGAACCCAAACCCTAACACGAACCCTAACCCTAACCCGAACCCGAACCCTAACCCTAACCCTAAACCTAACCCGCACCCTAAACCTAACCCGAACCCGAACACTAACCCAAACCGTAACCCTAAACCTAACCTAACCCAAACCCTAACCCTAACCCAAAACCTAAACCTAACCCTAACCCTAACCCTAACCCTAACCCCAACCCTAAACCTAACACTAAACCTAACGCTAACCCGAACCCGAACCCTAACCCTAACACGAACCCTAACCCTAAACCGAAACCTAACCCTACCCGAAACCTAACCCAAACCTCAACCCGAACCCGAACCCGAACCCTAACCCTAAACCTAACCCAAACCGTAACCCTAACCCTAACCCTAACCCTAACCCGAAACCTAACCCTAACCCTAAACCGAACCCTAACCCTAACCTGAACCCTAACCCGAACCCGAACCCGAACCCTAACCCTAACCCGAACCCTAACCCTAACCCTAACCATAAGCCGAACCCTATCCCAAACCCGAACCCTAACCCGAACCCGAACCCTAAACATAACCCGACCCCGAACCCACCCTAACCCGAACGCTAACCCTAACCCGAACCCTAACCCTAACACTAAACCGAAACCTAACCCTAAACCGAAACCTAACCCTAACCCGAACCCGAACCCTAACCCTAACCCGAAACCTAACAATAACCCTAACACTAACCCGAACCCTAACCCTAACCCTAACACTAACCCGAACCCTAAACCTAACCCTAACCCTAACCCGAACCCTAACCCTAAACCTAACCCTAACCCGAACCCTAAACCTAAGCCTAACCCGAAAACTAACCCTAACCCTAACTCTAACCCTAACCGTAACCCTAACCCCTAACCCTAACCCTAACCCGAACCCTAAACTTAACCCTAACCCTAATCCTAACCCGAACCCGAACCCTAACCGTAACCCGAACCCGAACCCTAACCCTAACCTAAACCGAACCCTAACCCTAACCCGAACCCTAACCCTAACCCGAAACCTAACCCGAACCCTAACCCGAACTCGAACCCTAACCCTAACCCTAAACCGAAACCTAACCCGAACCCTAACCCTAACCCTAACCCGAACCCTAACCCTAACCCTAAACCGAACCCTAACCCTAACCCAAAACCTAACCCTAACCCGAACCCGAACCCTAAACCGAACCCGAACCCTAAACCTAACCCTAACACTAACCCTAACCCGAACCCTAACCCTAACCCTAACCCTAACCCCAACCCTAACCCGAACCCTAACCCGAACCCTAACCCCTAACCCTAACCCGAACCCGAACCCTAACCCGAACCCGAACCCTAAACCTAACCCGAACCCGAACCGTAACCTTACCCGAACCTGAACCCTAACCCTAACCCTAACCCGAACCCTAACTCTAACCGTAACCCTAACCCTAACCCGAACCCTAACCCTAACCCTAACCCGAACCCTAACCCGAAACCTAACTCTAACCCGAACCATAACCGAACCCTAACCCGAACCCTAACCCTAACCCTAACCCGAACCCTAACCCTAATCTAAACTCTAACCCAAACCCTAACCCGAACCCTAACTCGAACCCAAACCGTAACCCGAACCCTAACCCGAACCCTAAACCTAACCCTAAACCTAACCCGAACCCGAACCCTAAACCTAACCCTAACCCGAACCCTAACCCTAACCCGAAACCTCACCCTAACCCTAACCCCGAACCCGAAACCTAACCCTAACCCTAACCCGAACACTAAACCTAACCCCTAACCCTAACCCTAACCCTAACCCTAACCCTAACCCTAACCTTAACCCGAACACGAACCCTAACCCTAACCCTAACCCGAACCCTAACCCTAACCCTAACCCGAACCATAACCCTAAAAAGAACCCTAACCCTAACCCGAAACCTAAACCTAACCCTAACCCGAACCCGAACCCGAACCCTAACCCTAACCCTAACCCGAACCCTAACCCTAACCCTAAACCGAACCCGAACCCTAACCCGAAACCTAACCCTAAACCGAACCCGAACCCGAACCCTAACACTAACCCGAAACCTAATCCGAAACTGAACCCTAACCCTAAACCGAACCCGAACCCTAACCCTAACCCTAAACCTAACCCTATCCCGAACCCTAACCCTAACCCGAACCCGAACCCTAACACTAACCCGAAACCTAAACCGAACCCACCCTAACCCGAACCCTAACCCTAACCCGAAACTAACCCTAACCCTAAACCTAACCCGAATCCTAAACCTAAACCTAACCCGAACCCTAACCCTAAACCTAACCCGAACCCTAAAACGAACCCTAAACCTAACCCTAACCCGAACCCTAACCCTAACCCGAACCCTAAAGATAACCCTAACCCGAACCCTAAACCTAACCCTAACCCAAACACTAACCGTAACCCGAATAACCCTAACCCTAACTCTAACCCTAACCCGAACCTAACCCTAACCCTAACCCGAACCCGAACCCGAACCCTAACCCTAAACCTAACCTGAACACTAAAACCTAACCCTAACTCGAACCCGAACCCTAATCCGAACCCTAACCCTAACCGTAACCCGAACCCTAACCCTAACCCTAACCCTAAACCGAACCCTAAAACTAACCCTAACTCTAACCCTAAAACTAACCCTAAACCGAACCCTAACCCTAACCCGATCCCTAACCCGATACCTAACCCTAACCCTAACACTAAACCGAACCCTAACCCTAACCCGAACCCTAACCATAACCCTAACCCTAACCCGAACCCTAACCCAAACCCGAACCCTAACCCTAAACCTAACCCTAACCCGAACTTTAACCCGAACCCTAACCCTAACCCGAACCCTAACCATAACCCTAACCCTAACCCGAACACTAACCCTAACCCAATTCCTAACCCTAAACCTAACCCTAACCCTAACCCGAAAACTAACCCTAACCCTAACCCTAACCCGAACCCGAACCCTAACCCTAACCCGAACCCTAACCCTAACCCTAACCCTAACCCGAACCAGAACCCTAACCCGAACCCTAACCCTAACCTTAAACCGAACCCAAACCCTAACACGAACCCTAACCCTAACCCGAACCCGAACCCTAACCCTAACCCTAAACCTAACCCGCACCCTAACCCTAACACGAACCCGAACACTAACCCTAACCGTAACCCTGAACCTAACCCTAACCCGAACCCTAACCCTAACCCAAAACCGAAACCTAACCCTAACCCTAACCCTAACCCTAACACTAACCCTAAACCTAACACTACCCCTAACGCTAACACGAACCCTAACCCTAACCCTAACCCTAACCCTAAACCTAACCCTAACCCGAACCCGAACCCTAACACTAACCCGAACCCGAACCCGAACCCTAACCCGAACCCTAACCCTAAACCGAAACCTAACCCTACCCGAAACCTAAACCTAACCTGAACCCGAACACGACCCGAAACCTAACCCTAACCCTAACCCGAACCCTAACCCTAACCCGAACCCTAACCCTAACCCTAACCCGAACCCTAACCCTAACCCTAAACCGAAACCTAACCCTAACCCGAACCCTAACACTAACCCGAACCCGAACCAGATCCCTAACCCTAACCCGAACCCTAACCCTGACCCTAACCCTAAGCCGAACCCTAACCCAAACCCGAACCCTAACCCGAACCCGAAACCTAAACATAACCCGACCCCGAACCCTAACCCTAACCCGAACCCTAACCCTAACCCGAACCCTAACCCTAACACTAATCCGAAACCTAACCCTAACCCGAACCCTAACCCTAACCCGAACCCGAACCCTAACCCTAACCCGAACCCTAACCCTAACCCTAACCCTAACCCGAACCCTAACACGAACCCTAACCCTAACCCTAACCCTAACCCGAACCCTAACCCTAACCCTAACCCTAACCCGAACCCTAAACCTAAACCTAACCCTAACCCGAACCCTAACCCTAACCCGAACCCGAACACTAACCCTAACCCTACCCTAACCCGAACCGTAACCCTAACCCTAACCCTACCCCGAACCGTAACCTTAACCCTAACCCTAACCCTAACCCGAACCCGAACCCTAAACCTAACCCGAACCCGAACCCTAACCATAACCTAACCCGAACCCTACCCTAACGGGAAACCTAACCCGAACCCGAAAACTAACCCGAACCCTAACCCGAACCCGAACCCTAAACCTAACCCTAACCCGAACCCTAACCGGAACCCTAACTCTAACCCTAACCCGAACCCTAACCCTAACCCTAAACCGAACACTAACCCTAACCCAAACCCTAACCCTAAACCGAACCCGAACCCTAAACCGAACCCGAACCCTAACCCTAACCCTAACCCTACCCCGAACCCTAACCCTAACCCTAACCCTAACCCCAACCCTAACCCGAACCCTAACCCGAACCCTAACCCGAACCCTAACCCCTAACCCTAACCCGAACCCGAACCCTAACCCGAACCCTAACCCGAACCCTAACCCTAACACTAACCCAAAACCGAACCCTAACCCTAACCCTAACCCTAACCCGAACCCTAACCCTAACCCCTAACCCGAACCCTAACCCTAACCCGAAACCTAACCCTAACCCGAACCCTAACCCTAACCCTAACCCTAACCCGAACCCGAACCCAAACCCGATCCCTAACCCTAAACCTCATCCGAACCCTAACCCTAACCCTAACACTAACCCTAACCCTAACCCGAACCCTAACCCTAACCCTAACCCGAACCCTAACCCGAACCCTAAACCTAAACCTAACCCGAACCCTAACCCTAACCCTAACCCTAACCCGAACCCTAACCCTAACCCGAACCCTAACCCTAACCCTAACACGAACCCTAACCCTAACCCTAACCCGTACCCTAACCCGGAGTCTAACTCGACCCTAACCCTAACCCCTAACCCTTACCCTAACCTGAAACCTAACCCTAACCCGAACCCGAACCCGAACACAAACCCTCACCCGAACCCGAATCCTAACCCGAACCCTAACCCGAACCCTAACACGAACCCTAACCCGAACCCTAACCATAAGCCTAACGCGAACCCTAACCCTAATCCTAACTCTAACCCAAACCCTAACCCGAACTCTAACTCGAACCCAAACCCTAACCCGAACCCTACCCGAACACTAACCCTAACCCTAAACCTAACCCGAACCCGAAACCTAACCCTAACCCTAACCCGAACCCTAACCCTATCCCGAACCCTCACCCTAACACTAACCCCGAACCCGAACACTAACCCTAACCCTAACACGAACCCTAACCCGAACCCTAAACCGAACCCCAACCCTAACCCTAACCCGAACCCTAACCCTAACCCTAACCCTAACCCTAACCCGAAATCTAACCCTAACCCTAACCCGAACACTAACCCTAACCCTCACCCTAACCCTAACCTTAACACGAACCCTAACCCTAACCCCTAACCCTAACCCTAACCCTAACCCGAACCCTAACCCTAAACCTAACCCTAACCCTACCCCTAACCTGAATCCGAACCCTAACCCTAACCCGAACCCGAACCCGAACACGAACCCTAACCCTAACACGAACCCTAACCCTAACCCGAACCCTAACCCTAACACTAACCCGAAACCTAACCCTAACCCGAACCCTAAACCTAACGCGAACCCTAACCCTAACCCGAACCCGAACCCGAACCCTAACCCTAACCAGAACCCTATCCCTAACCCTAACCCGAACCCTAACCCAAACCCGAACCCTAACCCGAACCCGAACCCTAACCCTAACCCGAACCCGAACCCTAACACTAACCCTAACCCTAACCCTAACCCGAACCCTAACCCTAAACCTAACCCTAACCCCAACCCTAACCCGAAACCTAACCCGGACCCTAAACCGAACCCTAACCCCTAACCCTAACCCGAACCCGAAACCTAACCCGAACCCGAATCCTAACCCTAACCCGAACCCGAACCCTAACCCTAACCCGAACTCGAACCCGAACCCTAAGCCTAACCCTAACCCTAACCCCAACCCTAACCCGAACCCTAACCCGAACCCTAACCCAAACACTATCCCTAACCCTAACCCGAAACCTAACCCAAACCCGAACCCTAACCCGAACCCGAACCCTAACCCTAACCCGAACTCGAACCCGAAACCTAACCCTAACCCTAACCCTAACCCGAACCCTAACCCGAAACCTAACTCTAACCCGAACCCTAAACTGAAGCCTAACCCGAACCCTAACCCTAACCCTAACCCTAACCCTAACCCTAACCTGAACACTAACCCTAACCCTAACCCTAAACCTAACCCTAACCCGAACCCTAACCCTAACCCTAACCCAAACCCTAACCCTAACCCTAACGCTAACCCTAACACCTAACCCTAACCCGAAACCTAAACCTAACCCGAACCCTAACCCTAACCCTAACCCTCACCCGTACCCTAACCCGAACTCTAACTCGGCCCTAACCCTAACCCCTAACCCTAAGCTAAACCTAACCCTAACCCGAACCCGTACACGAACCCTAACCCTAACCCTAACCCAAACCCTAACCGTAACCCAAACAATAACCCTAACCCTAACCCTAACCCTAACCCGAACCCTAACCCTAACCCTAACCCGAACCCTAACCCGGACCCTAACCCTAACCCTAACCTGAACACTAACCCCTAACCCTAACCCGAACCCGAACCCTAACCCGTACCCTAACCCTAACCCGAACCCTAACCCTAACCCTAACCCTAACCCGAACCCTAACCCTAAACCGAACCCGAACCCTAACCCTAACCCGAAACCTAAACCGAACCCAACCCTAACCCGAACCCTAACCCTAACCCGAAACCTAACCCTAACCCTAAACCTAACCTGAAACCTAAACCTAACCCGAACCCTAACCCTAAACCTAACCCGAACCCTAACCCGAACTCTAACCCTAACCCTAACCCGAACCCTAACCCTAACCCGAACCCTAACCCTAACCTTAACCCGAACCCTAACCCTAACCCTAACCCAAACCCTAACCGTAACCCAAACAATAACCCTAACCCTAACCCTAACCCTAACCCGAACCCTAACCCTAACCCTAACCTGAACACTAACCCCTAACCCTAACCCGAACCCGAACCCTAACCCGTAACCTAACCCTAACCCTAACCCGAACCCTAACCCTAACCCTAAACCTAACCCGAACCCTAACCCTAACCCTAACCCTAACCTGAACCCTACCCTAACCCGAACCCTAACCCGAACCCGAACCCTAACCCTAACCCTATCCCTAACCCGAAACTTAACCCGAACCCTAACCCTAACACGAACCCTAACCATAACCCTAACCCTAACCCGAACACTAACCGTAACCCGATCCCTAAGCCTAACCCTAACCCTAACCTTAACCCGAACCCTAAACCTAACCCTAACCTAACCCTAATCCGAACCCTAACCCTAACCCTAACCCTAACACTAACCCCTAAACCTAACCCGAAACCTAACCTTAACACTAACCCGAACCCGAACACTAACCCCTAACCCTAACCCGAACCCGAACCCTAAACCTAACCCTAACCCTACCCCGAACCCGAACCCTAAACCTAACCCGAAGCCTAACCCTAACCCTAACCCGAAACCGAACCCTAACCCTAACCCTAAACCTAACCTGCACCCTAACCCTAACACGAACCCGAACACTAACCCTAACCATAACCCTAAACCTAACCCTAACCCGAACCCTAACCCTAACCCAAAACCGAAACCTAACCCTAACCCTAACCCTAACCCTAACCCTAACCCTAAACCTAACCCTAACCCGAACCCGAACCCTAACACTAACCCGAACCCTAACCCTAACCCTAACACGAACCCTAACCCTAAACCGAAACCTAACCCTACCCGACACCTAACCCAAACCTCAACCCGAACCCGAAGCCGAACCCTAACCATAACCCTAACCCAAACCCTAACCCTAACCCTAACCCTAACACTAACCCTAACCCGAACCCTAACCCTAACCCTATCCCGAACCCTAACCCTAACCCGAACCCGAACCCGAACCCTAACCCTAACCCGAACCCTAACGCTAACCCTAACCATAAGCCGAACCCTAACCCAAACCCGAACCCTAACCCGAACCGAAACCCTAAACATAACCCGACCCCGAACCCTAACCATAACCCGAACGCTAACCCTAACCCGAACCCTAACCCTAACAGTAAACCGAAACCTAACCCTAAACCGAAACATAACCCTAACCCGAACCCGAACCCTAACCCTAACCCGAAACCTAACAATAACCCTAACACTAACCCGAACCCTAACCCTAACCCTAACCCTAACCCGAACCCTAACACGAACCCTAACCCTAACCCTAACCCGAACCCTAACCCTAACCCTAACCCTAACCCGAACCCTAACCCTAAACCTAACCCTAACCCGAACCCTAACCCTAAGCCTAACCCGAACACTAACC